>JAGFBZ010001086.1:0-51591 GCA_018398805.1 Hirundichthys speculiger
GCACGCTCAGCTGAACCGTGAACTGAATGGATCATTTCAGAGAGGGATGTGGTTCAGCTCTTTCTCTCCGAAGATATTTGTCTGTCGTTTGTGACTCACACACCACGGATGTCCCACCTGACTGAAGAAATGGCTGCTGTGGGACGTCCACCACGACGCAACAGCAGGTCAGAGGGGCGGCACATCTCTGGGAACAGAAATAAGCTCACGGGAAATGTGCTGTACCAGGGACGTATAGCACATTTCACATGTGAAATGTGCTATACCAGGGACATACAGCACATTTGAGCCTCAGCCCGGCCTGGATCAATGGAGGGAAAGTGGTAATTGTTGCCAACATCTACATGGAGTCACAGCAGGTAAAACTGCAAACCCAGAGAAGCATTCACGGAAAACATGAACTCAGTGCAGCATCTGGTTATTTTGGACTTGTCTCTGCACAGTTGGCATAGCTGGTGGGAGCACAAACTGACATCCAGACCAGATCTGCTTTTTGTTTCACAGCACCCGCTGGAACTCAAACTGGCCACCGTCACCGGTGTGGCAGCTTTCCCACAAACACAGAGGAAACAGAAAAGACGTGGAAACCAGTTTAGAAATTTACTCTGAATTATCCTGAGCAGCTAATTACAGCTTGAAATAAGTCTTATCGTGGAAAAAAAATAATCTCAGCTCATTTTATGGTTTCCTCCAAAATGCCCAATATAGTCAAATTTTCTGATGTAGCTCTGCGGTAAAGTTACCTAAACAGGATAAATTCCAAAATGAATGAACTCCAAAAGTAGGGCAGGTGCACAGGAAGTCACCAGAGGGGTATACTACGAAGCGAGATTAGAGGGTTAGTGAGGTATGTTGAGTCTAAAACCAGGATTTCCGGTACCACGAAGGTGGCTCTCTTTCAACCTGGCTAGATCACCATGGTAACTTACTCTGCAAACTTATCCTGGTCCAGAGCAGGTTATGTGCAGAGTTTAGGCTCAAATCGGCTATAAAAAGCACCGCCCTTTCACTTTCACCCAATCCTGTTGACCTGAGCGCCAGGATTGTGCGAGGATAGGAAGAGAGTATTCAGAGACCGGACTGATCCGCTGGCTTCCCATGACCATATTCTCTATGAACGCTAGAGATTTCCAGCTGAGGGAATACGTTACATTTGTAATCTGCTAGAGCCAGATATTGGCAGCGCCACCAAACGCAGCCGTGCGCTCACAGTAGCGCAAACGGTGCACGTTTCTTTGCGTTTCTTTGCCGCGGGAACCTACATGCATTCAGTTGGTGATGCAGAAAATCTGAGCCAGAATACTGGAATAAAGGTTGTACTTGCTCTTACTAAACTGCTGAATATGTTTGTAGTATTCCCTGGCCATCTGCCCACGCTTCAAATAAAAGAAACGTTTTACTAAATCGCAGGTAACATAAATTAATTGTCCATTATATTGATAATCAGTGTGACGTGAAATTTCATGTGAAATGTTATAATATAATTCATTCATAAGATTCCCCAGGGTGATAGGATACCTATTAAAGTGGCCGGTGAGTGTGTATAACAGATAATATTAAATCTTAAATTAATTTCATATAGATTTAGCAAAAAACTAAAGTGATTTTTATTTATCATCCATAATGGGACAGTCAGACCTACATAATGTTTAAATCTGCTGCATTAAGTTTAAAGTTTAAGCGCTCTAAAAGAGGGAGGGAGATTAATTAAGGTGCATTAAGTGGTGAAATAAATATAATTTACTGTGGCAAGGGACACTACAGAGTGCCCGGGCGGGGTTTGATCCCCAGACTCCCGGGTGAATGTCACGCACAATTGCCAGTCAGCCAAAGGCATATCCCCTGAGCCATGTAGCCAGGACACGTGATCCATGGGAGGTCAGTGACAGGACCTCACACTGTCACATTACGAATTTACACGATCTGCAATTTTTTGCCAGCACTCCTCTCTGGCTTTATTCGCACCAACAGTATTGCTTTTGGCCGTAAAGATTTCTTTGAAATCCTCATAGCCCTGCATTATTAAAACCTGTTCCTCCTGACTGAAATATACGGACCGCCATCTATCCATTTTATCCGGAAGAGGCGTCAAATGACGCGTCAAACGCCCCCTTTCGTGTGAACGCGCACAGAGCAGAAAGCAGAAAGCCGCGATTAACAAAGATAGTTGATAACCACCGTCGTGGTACCGGTTATCTCTGATCGCGAGTTTCAGGTTTGTTAAGCCAGCTCACCCAAAGAAAGCCTGGCTGTGTTGAACTTGCTTCGTAGTACACCCCTCAGGTGGTGCTGAAGCACCTGCCCCCATTATCCTCCAGCTTGACAAGTGCCCTTCCTGCAGGATGACTGTTGAGGTGCAAGAGCAAATTCAAATCTAAACTTAAATTCAAAAGTACTTTATTCATCCCAATATATATATATATATATATATATATATATATATATATATATATATATATATATATATATATATATACACAATTTTTTTTATATATATAATATGGTTGTTGCTGTGGGAGGTCAAAAGTAGCAGTCTGACATCAAAAAATTTAAATTTTGTGAGTCACGAGTTTACAACAAGAGATAGTTTGTTTTTGTTGTTTTTTTTTTTGTTTTTTTTTTTTTTACCAAAAAAGTATAATCCAACAAGTGTGTGATTTTAGACAAAATGTTTGGATTTTTTTAAAATTGTTTTGGTATGTTTATTTTTTTCCAAAATGAATGATTTTCCAAAATCTGTGATTTCAGTGACACAACATTGTGATTTGATGTCAAAAAGAAATAATTTTATGAAGAAAATAGCTTTTTACAACCTAAAGTTTTATTAAAATAATTTGTCATCTTTTCACATGAAGTCATATTTTTTAGAAATAAAAGTTACAATTTTTCAAAAGTCTGTAGTTTAAAACAAAAAGTTGCAATAGCAAGTTAAAAGTTTCTGATTTTGCCAAAATTTTTAAACAGAAAAATCTTTTACAAAAAAATCGTTATTTTGTGAAATTTGAAATTTTATGACAAAAATTTGCTTTTTACGACAAAGTTTTAAATATTAGGAATTTTTTCCATTTTTAAAGAACAAATCTATAATTTTATAAAAAAAAATTATACTTTTTTTTTAATTTTGTGAAAATTGATATCTTACAACAAAATTTGATTATAGAACATAAAGTTACAGTCATATTACTTTATAATCACACTATAGTTTATATATATCCAGACATACAAAAAGAATATTATCTCATATATAAAAATATATTCTATTTATATAAAGTGTCATTTAACTGAGGGGCCCCCGTCTCAGATTGAGCACCTGCCCCCAAAAAAGTCAGTGCACGGCCCTGCTGGAAGTTGCATGTAGCTCAAAATGTGTTAAACATTTGTCAGATCAGCTTTTTTTACATGATATTCAGAAGTGTTTGTTGGTTTAAGGCCTCAGCAGTGAAGCGCTTGAACCCAGCGGTTCGTGTAAACAGACCAGAATAAGCTGGACGGGACCGAGGCCAGCAGCCGGGTCGCTGGATCCGCTCCTCGAGTCAGCGGCTTTAAAATAGACAGATTTCTCTTTTTATTCTTTCACAAGTAAGAGCCTGACGTCCCCCGTATTTGTACGCAGATACTGATTTGATTTCCTGACTGGGACAGTGAACTCTCAGTGACGGTTTGACTTTAGAAATAGCGGCAGCTTCTTCTGGAAAATGACGTGCAGAGAAGAGAGAGAATAAAAGAGACGAGTGAGACAACAGATCCGGCTGAGACTTCTGCCTCTCTTACATCGGCGTAGAGCTTATTTTGATGCATTCGATGTTTGTGTGATGTTGAAAACCACACAAAAGAATCTGGGTTATTTCCCTGGAAGTAATCAAATATTCCTCCAATATTCTCGTCCTCCATCAGAAAAACGTTGGAACTCTGATTCAGCGTCTCTCGGCTGTTGATGTGAGAGTCAGCGGGGGCTTGTGGGAGTTCGGTTTTCAGGTTTTTCTGTCATTTCCTGGGCAGTGGGCCTCCAGTAACAAAACCCTCACCAATTTACAATCCAAGCAACGAGCTTCGGGTTCACGTTCATCTGTTTGAAGGACCATAAACCATAAAAACTGACACAGATGTGGTTTTCCTCCGCTGACCTCTGGCCTTGAATGTCCCGTCTCCAGTGTTGTACCTGAACGCGTTCATTGAACGAAAGTTCACGAACTAGTTCATATTTTGTGTGAACGTGAACTCAACTCGCTCTCTTTCCCCTTCACCAGCGTCGGGTGTAAAGACCATTTAGCAGCAGGTTTTTCTTCATATTTTTAACATACTGTAGAGCAGTGATTCCCAAAGTGTGGGCCGCGGCCCCCTGGTGGGCCGTCGAAGTACTGCAGGTGGGCCGTGAGAGGTCATTAAAATTAAACATATGTGTTTTAAATTCTCGATCTTTTTAAAAAAATTTTTGAATTACTTTAAAATATTCATGACATGATTAAAAATCTGAAATGTGAAAAATCTCCGCGCCCCACCGAAACCTTTAATTACAACTGTGATCAACATACAGGACAGGAAGCTACGTTCTGATATTAATGTGAGGGGTCAACAAATAAGGTGACACTTGTCATATCAAGTTAAAATGACAGTAGAATAACACTTAACTGGTTTGTTTTGTTACTTCTTAATGTTTTTAAATCATGTTATTAATATTTTACAGTAATTAAAAACATATTTTAAAAATATCAAGGATTTGAAACATATTTGTTTAATTTTAATGACCTCTCACGGCCCACCTGCAGTACCACGACGGCCCACCAGGGGGCCGCTGCCCGCAGTTTGGGAATCACTGAGTACTGTCATTTTAACTTAATAACTTAACACGACTGTCACCTATTTGTTGACCCCTTGGGGTATTTTTCACATTTCAAATTAGGCCTTGGTTTTCTGAAGTTTGGGAATAGCTGCTGTAGAAAGAAGCTAAAAGGTAAATGACAGTTTTACATGGGCTGTCCCTTTAATGCTAATGCTAACCCTGGTTGGTTAAGGATTCAGAATTGGACCAATAGTTTTCAACAGATAAACTGGATAAAAATAATTGCCGTTTTTGGTGGTGTAGTATATGGGCAGTGGTAACCAATTTGACAAATATGCTCGCAGCAACATTAAAAAAGAATTTAAAAATGAACTTTATAGATCATTTTTTGAAATGATGAACTGAACTAGTTCGTGTAGAAAGTGAACTTGTCCAACACTGGCGGTGTCAGTCTGGACCCCAGAACCAGCTCCAGGGTTCAAGAAGAGGCTGATGGTGTTTTTTTTGTTTTGTTTTGTTTTGACAACAGAACAGAACATCCTCCACTTATTTGTCAGACGTGTCCGACAGTTTAATTGCCACAATTGCAGATGTTAAAATGCTGTGTAATAATACATTAAATTAAGCCTCTGCCTAAAAAATATTTATGGAAAAATAAACCAGGAAAGAACTCGGCGTGTCCGATAGGAAATGTTTTCATCGCTGGCCCGGTGTCAGCACATTCACCAGAATTATTCATGGGGCGCTAATTAATCCCCAAACCAGAGCCTGTAATCACTCTGAGCATTCCTTCGTTCTGGCTCCGCTCGCACGACCAGAAATGATTTTTTAAGAAGCTCGTCCAGCCCACAGAGAGCTGCGATCCAGCTCCCTGGACGGCACCGCGACGGCGTTGGTGACACGTCTCAGGAGCCTCTCAGTCTGTGTTTTGAATTTCATAAAAGATACGAACGAGTCCAGGGACGTAAAAATTAAAGTTGTGTACCAGAGTAACTTTCATCTCTGCTGGCCTGAAACATTTAAATGGACATAATAATAATAATAATGATAAAAAAGGTTCAAATGTAGCTTCACCCACTAAAAGATTGAATATTATGAAAACAGACAATCATTTTTCTGTGTTAATATTATATATTTTTAATTAACTGAACTGAGTTATGAGTGTCTGACACACCTTTTAATATCTTTTTCTTTCTCATAAATAACCAGAAAACAAAAAGAAATCCCAGTAAAATGCAGGGCGACCCGCCCGTCTCCAGCTGTGTTGGTGGTATTTCCTTGATAATCTTCTGTCTGTCTCCGACCGTGAGAAGACATTCCTCCTGAAAACACAGCAACACCAAAAATTCTTTCAATGTTGTCCCAGAAAAAAAAAACACTGAAAGTTGCCATGGAAACATGAAAGACACGGAGGAAAAAATGGCAGTGAAGACGGTGACTTTTGAAAGGTTTGAACAGACAGACGTGCTTTAAAAAAGACAACTGAGTTAAAAATTAAAACCAGCAGACGCTGTTTATTTAAAACTGCTGGACGACTGAGACGATGTTTTATCTTCTTCCAGTGAGTTGAATCTGCTGCTCTCTACAGCCGTGATGGACTGACTGTCCACTGGGGACGAGATCTGTCTCTAAATCTGTCTCCAGATCTGCATCCAGATCTGTCCTTCAGATCTGTCTCTATATCTGTCTCTATATCTGTCTTTAGATCTGTCTCTGCATCTGTCCGAATCTGTCTCCAGATCTGTCTCCGGAACTGTGTCTGAATCTGTCTCAAGACCTGTCTCTAGATCTGTCTCCAGATATGTCTCTAGATCTGTCTCCAGATCTGTATTTAGATCTGTCCCCAGATCTGTCTCCGGATCTGTCTCCAAATATGTCTCTAGATCTGTCTCCAGAGCTGTCTCCAGATTTTTCTCCAGATATGTCTCCAGACCTGTCTCCAGATCTGTCTCCACATGTCTCAAGATCTGTCTCCAGATATGTCTCCAGACCTGTCTCCAGACCTGTCACCAAATCTGTCTCTACATCTGTCTCCAGACCTGTCTCCAGATCTGTCTATACATATGTCTCCAGACCTGTCTCCAGATCTGTCTCTAAATCTGTCTCTACATCTGTCTCCAGATCTGTCTCTAGAACTGTCTCCTGATCTTCCTTGAGATCTGTCTCCAGATCTATCCGAATCTGTTTTTAGAGATGTCTCTAGACCTGTCTCCTGATCTGTCTCTTGACCTGTCTCCAGATCTGTCTCTACATCTGTCTCCAGGTATGTCTCCAGACCTGTCTCCAAATCTGTCTCTACATCTGTCTCCAAATATGTCTCTACATCTGTCTCCAGACCTGTCTCCAAATCTGTCTCTACACCTGTCTCCAGATATGTCTCCAAATCTGTCTCTACATCTGTCTCTACATCTGTCTCCTGATCTGCCTCGAGATCTGTCTTTAGATCTATCCGAATCTGTTTTTAGAGATGTCTCCAGACCTGTCTCCTGATCTGTCTCCTGATCTGTCTCTAGACTTGTCTCCTGATCTGTCTCTAGACCTGTCTCCAGATCTGTCTCTAGACCTGTCTCCAGATCTGTCTCTAGATCTGTCTCCAGATGTGTCTCCAGACCTATCTCTAGACCTGTCTCCTGATCTGTCTCTAGATCTGTCTCCTGATCTGTCTCTAGACCTGTCTCCAGACCTGTCTCTAGACCTGTCTCCAGACCTGTCTCCAGATCTGTCTCTAGATCTGTCTCTAGACCTGTCTCCTGATCTGTCTCCTGATCTGTCTCTAGACCTGTCTCCAGACCTGTCTCTAGACCTGTCTCCAGACCTGTCTCTAGACCTGTCTCCAGACCTGTCTCCAGATCTGTCTCTAGATCTGTCTCTAGACCTGTCTCCTGATCTGTCTCCTGATCTGTCTCCAGACCTGTCTCCAGATCTGTCTCTAGATCTGTCTCCTGATCTGTCTCTAGACCTGTCTCCTGATCTGTCTCTAGACCTGTCTCCTGATCTGTCTCTAGACCTGTCTCCTGATCTGTCTCTAGATCTGTCTCCTGATCTGTCTCTAGACCTGTCTCTAGACCTGTCTCCTGATCTGTCTCCAGATCTGTCTCTAGATCTGTCTGGACCCTGCCTCTGAACTGTTTTCTTGCTGGTAGATAAAACAGGGTTTTGTCCAAACTAAAGCTCATGTAGAGGAGCAGTAATCCAGGGTGGGCTCATGTCTTGCATCCAGTCACTTCTCATTTGGACTTTAAATTGTTTGGGTTTAAAAACCAAAAACTAAAACGTATTTTCCATCTACTGAACATGATCTGGCAGCGCTGCAACCTCACACACTCACCAAAACTCATCAGCTGAGACTTTGAACATGTTGATGCTGTCTGATGACTCACAAACCCAGTTTCCAAAACAGTTGGGACGCTGAGTAAAACGTGAATCAAGACAGAACGCCGTGATTTCCAAGTCTCATAAACTCATATTTTGTTTCCAATAGAACAGAAAAGAACTCATCAGATGCTGAGACATTTTCCCATTTCATGGAAAATATTAGCTCATTCAGAAAAGTTGGAACGGGGCGACAAAAAAGGCTGGAAGAGGAACTGGCATAAATCAAAAACAGATGGAGGAGCGTTTGACAAGTAATTATGTTAATTGGCATGAGGTCAGTAGCATGACTGGATACAAAAGGAGCATTTCAGGGAAGCAGAACCTCCAATCTGACACAAACTGCCTCTAAAAAGTGTGGAATATTTTCACCTACAATCCACTGATGGGAGTTAAAGCTGCATCATGTAAAGAAGAAGTCATGATCTGAGTGAAGCGAGGAAACAGCTGCAGGCGATCAGGAGGCAGGAGTTAACAAGCTTTAACGTCTTTTATTTTAGTCCAACAAAAGGCGCTGACGGGAGGTTGGAGTCCAATATAAGATATGAGAGGAGACGTGCTTAATTTATTAACGCCAACATTTATTTTATTGCGCGTTAACGCATGTTGCTCACATGCTTTTGTTTTGAAAAGTCTGTTACTGGCTGCTGCGGAACCGGAAAACAATCGGCGGGTTAACATGACAAAAAGCTAAAACAGACATGGAGAACGATAAAAATCCATGAACTTTACAGTTCGGGTAGCAACTCAGGTAGCAATATTAACAATTCTGTCTAAAAAAAAAATTACATCAGATCTGCTCCATGTGTTCTCTAGCTGGTTACTGCAGTGCGGCTCCATCTAGTGGCACAGATGTGTAACGACAACAGAAAGTCCAGTCCTCGATTATAAAACAAATTCAGTTCTGTGGCCCGTTTTTTTTATTTCGTATTTTTAATCCAAGTCTAAAATTGAAATATCAAAAACAGGCATTTTTTTGTTTTTTGTGTTAGATTAAAAAATGAAAAACATAATAAAATGTCACTTTTTAAAATTTTTTTTAAATCCTTGTTTGACAATTGAAAATGGAAAGAATGATTGATACACGGATTGGTAAAGTTACAGAACTTTAACATGGACGTTTTCATTTTAAAGTTCTCCCAGACGGAGGATTCAACAGAAACAAGGTTATTTGTAACAACTGATAAGTTGAACTCCCCGTTAAAAGTTTCTCCTGTTACCTCAGAAATGACCTGTTTTAATGTTCTGATTGTGCTGAGACACAATCATTTTGTTGGATTTTGTTTGTAGACTTTTTTTTTTTTTTTCATAAAAACAGGATGACATTAATACCCTGGCAGTGGCAATAAGCTTTATTTTATTTCACATTTTTTAAGATGAGATTTACACTAAAAATGTGTTACTGACAAGTGCTGATCTTAAAAGTATTTGAACAATAAATGTTATGACACTTTAGTTCATATGGCAGCAGAACATTTAAATAAAAGTGCATTTTACACTACTTTTGAATTCATTATTTGATTTTGCATATACAATGCGATTAATCGTGATTAATCATGGAAATAATGCGATTAATCGCGATTAAAAAATTTAATCGTTGCCCAACCCTACTATTTATATGGGCTTTTAAAAAAATTATAATTATTTATAATCATAACCAACAGCCGTTACTGATGCAAATTACAGCGTTTCACTGATTACGTGGTTAAGATCACATTTGTCTGTGCTTCACATGTTGGCCAGCAGGTGGCTCCGTGTGCACAGGAAGCCATAAGAAATGAAGCCTTTTCTTAACGAGTTTGCTGGACGGCTTCAGTGCTCCGTCCCACCATCACGACAGACCTGCTAGAAATCCAAAGGGCTGAGAAGAGCAACACGTGGCAGGAAACGGGATCCGAAAAATGTAGAGAACGGGAGAAATCAGGAAACAAACAGTTCGTAAACAGGACAGGAAGAGGAGGAAAAGACAATACGTATGCAGACCCAGGGGCTGACGAGACACAGGTGCAAACAATCAGGGGAGGTGAGTCAGAAAGGAAGTAAAGCAGAAGAAAACCAAGCATGGAACCGGACTGTCAAAATAAAACGGGAAGTAAAGAAGAGGCACAAGAAAACAGAGCGAAAAACCGCCCAAACAAAAACCCAACCACAGATCCAAACAGAAGAAGCCGTATGTGAACACAGTTGATAAATGCTGCTGTCTTCTCTGGACCAAAGTTCATCTAACATGCAAAATGGAAAATTTTGAAATTCATTTTGGAAACCATAGTCACTGTGCCTGCATCTCTGATGGTATGGGGTTGGATTAGTGTCCTTCACATCTGGAAGAGAACATAGAGGTTCCAGAGCAACATCTGCTCCATCCAGACAACGTCTCTGTCAGAGAAGACCTCACATGTTTCAGAACCACATCCTGCATCCATCACAGCAGCATGGCTTCACAGGAGAAGAGTCCAGATGCTGAACTGGTCTGTCTGCAGTCCAGATCTGTCACCAGCAGAAAATCATAAAATGGAAAATTAGCAACGGAACCGGAGATTATCGAGCAGAAGGTCCAGGACTGCAGGGTTATAATAGTAGTATAGTAATATAATAGTTTTGGATTTCTCATTTGTTTTAGTTTTTTTTAGTTTTTAGTTTAGTTTTTCAAATTCAGTTTGTTTTAATTCATTTTTAGAGCAGTTTTGCTAGTTTTTATTCGTTTTTATTTTTTTGAAATACTTAGTTTTAGTTTAGTTTTTATTAGTTTCAGTGTTAGTTTTAGTTTTATTTTGTAAATTAGGGTTGTAATTTTGGTTGAAGTAGAACCCTGAACTTTTTGAAGGCTATCGAATCACATAGTCGTGTTTACATTCCGGTCTCAATAAACTTATTAATCAATGCATCTTCCTGCTTGTGGTGTACCTGCGTATTTACTGACCAGCAGATATCTGGTCTCCATGGAAACAGTCCATTATAGTTGCTGTTTTCTCCCGTTCCTTCCCAATGCTGACTGGCCTGCAGCTGTAGCTTCTCTTTCCAGGGGGCTAGCTTAGGCTAGCTTATCCAGGTAGTCTTGGTTAGCCTTCTTTCCAGGGGGCTAGCTTAGGCTAGCTTATCCAGGTAGTCTTGGTTAGCCTTCTTGTGTGAGCTTTTCAAATGGACTTTCAGAT
Organism: Hirundichthys speculiger; assembly: GCA_018398805.1. Lineage (NCBI taxonomy): Eukaryota > Metazoa > Chordata > Actinopteri > Beloniformes > Exocoetidae > Hirundichthys > Hirundichthys speculiger. The sequence continues at coordinate 11,305 of JAGFBZ010001086.1, forward strand.
TCGTGGGTTTTTTTTTCCTTCAGAAGTATTCCACACATTGTATCACCTGCTTCTACAACAAGAGACTTATTTTTATCGTTAACACAGTCATAGTCAAAGAAATTCCAAATAGGACTGAGCCGCTTTCTCCCAACTTTTGCTGCAGCCATCACTGCTGATCGCTTTATTTTTTTATTTATTTTTTATTTTTGTAGTTGTTGTACGGTGGAGTAAAGTTAATAGATTTCATGTAAACCCCAAAATGTTTATGTGATTTCAGTTAATGAAAATGTTTTTTCAGTTCTAGTTTTCGTTATTTTGTTCCTTTTCGTTAACTATAATAACCTTGCAGGACTGTTGAGCAGTTGGGATGCAGCATCAGACCAGAATGAGACAACATTCATCTCCTAAAACTCCAGAAACTGCTCTCCTCATTTCCCAGATGTTTACAGACAGATGTTAGAAGAGGAGATGATACACGATGGTAAACATCACCCTGATCCAACCTTTTTTAGACGTGTTGCTGCCATCAAAGTCAACATGAGCTGATATCCATCCATCCATTTTCTATACCTGTTTCATCCTCCGGAGACTCACGGGGATCTGCTGGAGTCTATCCCAGCCGTCTACGGGCGAAAGGCAGGGGTCCACCTGGACAGGTCGCCAGTCCATCACAGGGACACATGTAGACAAACAACCACTCACACTCACTCCTACGGGTAATTTAGAATTAGCAATTAACCTGACATGCATGTGTCTGGACTGTGGGAGGAAGCCGGAGTACCCGGAGGAGTACCCTTCTTCAAACATCTGATATGTTGTTTATGTTCTACTGGGAATAAAATATGGGTTCATGACATTTGCAGATCACGGCATTCTGGTTTTCTTTACGTATTTTTCGGCATCCCAACTGTATTGGAACTGGGGGGGGGGGGTTTCCACGAACACTCGCATGGACGTCACGTTCTCCAGAGGATGAATCCCACACAGGTTGGCTGCAGATTCTACACTGAACCGTCCAACACTTCAAACCTGTATGTGAACGCTGCGCTTGTGGTCTGTGTTTATATGTCCGAAGCTGATTATACGGAACCATTCCAGTTCTGTTCACCGTGGTCTTTGACAGCTTGTGCTCCATAACGCTGGGACTGCTGTCATCATGGTTGCCGTGCATGTTCTTTTATTTCCTTCTTTTTTTCTCACTCCATCCTCCTTTGTGAACAGTTTGCTTATTTTTGGCCCCCGTCCCGGCCTGAGATAACTCTCAACCAATCTGGAACAGCCATTCCCTTGGCCTCATCCCAAGAGCTACACGCCGTTAACCCAAGCGGGCCTGCGCTGGCTCAGAACCCAGAAAAGAAAATCCTCCGGGGCTCCCGTGTGGAGTTTGATGCACACAGATGCCCGTACACAGCTCATCAACCGTAAATGCGTCGTAGCCATCATATTCTCGTTTGTCCTTGCATCCTGCCGTCTCAGATACCTCAGGACCGGTTTCCCCCTTGTTCTGGACAGTTTCTGCATCAAACCAGGCCAAGCACCGGACTCTGAGCCAGACCATCCTGGTTGCAAAGCCAGGCCAAGTCAAGCCCAGGACTGCAACTGATACTTGCACAACGCAGCCATCATTGTTTTATAAATAAATCCTTTGGAGGAAAACCAACTTCCTTTTGTTTCAGTCCGCCATTGCTTCCAAGCGCTTCTTGGTTCCAAGCGAGACCCGTGACATGGAGACGGAGAGCATGTGTAGCGTTCAGTTCAGTCCACGTTCGGCATATTTGGTGAAACGCGAACGGGGGACGGAGAGAAAAAAAAACACTGTTTGGCTTAAAGATTTTTTTTCCTCCGCTGTTGGAGTTTTTTACCTGCCATTATCCTTGATTTGGATTCAATATTATAATTTTAGTTAATGATATTTGCTCGAGGGTCATCTCTGTAAAGCTCCTAGAGACAATTGACCTTTCGGTAAGCACCGCCCCCTCCCTAGTTACCGTTGCTGGGTCGGACAAACTTGCTGCTCCTGCGTTAAGGACTGTGTTAATTCACTATTTTTGTATGTGTATCATCAGTGTTAATATTATACTATAGTAACTCCATGGTGAAATATTGCTGCTGGGGACCTGCAACAGTGACTCGAGGTGTCCAGAACATTTGGAGGAGACATTTTTATTCCCTTTCCCAGAAAGGGAATAAAAGGGAAAGATTGTCCGACCTAGCAACAGTAACTAGGAAGGGGGCGGTGCTTACAAAAAGGTCAATTTTAGTGAATGATATTTGGTCGGGGGTCCATTGACATTGTACCAGATGCTATACAAATAAAATTGAATTGAAATGAATTGAATTGCCTTGACGTTTGCTCGGTCTGACTCACTCCCGCCACATGACCAGATCTCGGTAAACAATGCTGTTCTCAGAATGGCTGGCATGAGCGAGACCGCCGGTGCTCCAAGACCGCTGGATCCTGGACACAAACGAGTCCTGTTTCCCCTTATGGTTTGCACAAATGTTGATCTTCATTATTTCAGAGCACCGCTTCCAAGAAACGTCCGGGTTTCTTTCCTTCGTTACCAGCGGTTACACTCCATTTGCTTCCAGACTTTTCTCCCCTCGGTGATCCCACCGCTAACTTATCCGAGCGCTCGTAGCTTCAGCGTGCTGGGATCAGCCAACGCTGTGTTGACGGCGGGCCCAGATCCACTCGGTGCGCTCCAGAGAACAGATGTGGAGCTTCCGTTCAGGGTGTCCTATCTCACCAGCACATCCTTCAGCTGCTCCAAAAAGCACAAGATGACTGATGGCTGTGGATTATATAAGCACCACAATCCACAAACACTGAACACAGCTCACTTTTCTTCATCTTCTGCTTTTTTTTTTAATTGAAACTTTCAAACCACAGACAGAGATGTGTCTCAACCCCTTTTAGCACTTTAATGTGAAGGAGGGTAAACTTTGGTGAGCCTAATTGGTGGGGTGAATCCAGAACATGCACCATAAATAAAGATAAATAAAAAAGCTGTGGAGTCACGCTGTTTATGTGTGTGTCTATGTTTGCCTCAAAGCAACAGACGGGCGATACGGAGGCAACTGCTCGTGTTTGTCCTGGTGATTTACTGGACAAACCCACCATGATGTCACCCGTCTTTCTCTAAAGAGTCTTTTTTGTTTTTCCTCTTTCCTGCAGAAGGGTGGGACGGGCAGCGCTGAGAGGCCGGCTGGAGCGCACCCACCTCAGTCCGGACGGGGCTGGGCGTTTTAGCTGGGCTGGCCCGTCTCGTTTTAACCCAGGATGAGAACTGATACGTTACTTTTGATCAAATCTGTCCGCCACGTCTTCATTTCAAGTGTCACGACTGAAACAAGCGCCGCAAAACACGTTCTCCTCAGTGTGTTTGTTTATTTCTGTGGCAAACTTGGACTCTTTAAGCCGGGGGTCAGTGGAGGGTTTGTCGCCAGCACCTAGTGGTCGTTTAAGGAACTGCAGTTCAGCGTTGGTATCAAACAGGCTACAACTTCATTATTATTATTTTATAATCATCTAAAGATTAACTGTTTTTATTATCCCAAAAGATATGATTTCAGCTTTTTTTTTTTAATTTTATTTACAAAATTAAGATAAGGATATTAAGAAATAAAATGAGAGCTGTTTGTTCAAGGATCGTCTTAACTAAACATCCTTCCTAGAATATCCAAAACGTAGATCTGGAGGATGGGCCTTCTTCTACCATACACCTTTATTATGGAACCAGCTACCAGTTTGGGTTCAGGAGGCTGACACCACCTCCATCTTTAAAACTAAACTGAAAACATTTCTGTTCAGTAAAGCCTACAGTTAGTCTAAACTATAGTGTGTAGGGGCTAATAGTTATAGCTATAGTTGTAGTAGCTCAGACTAGAGTAGCTCGTCTTAATCACAGCTTCATCATAGCTATGCTGCTATAGGCCTACGCTGCAGGGGGACGCCAACATGATCTGCTTCTCTCTTTCCTTCCCTTTCCTCCTCCCTTCTTCCTCCTCCAGCTCATTCCATAGTTAATTAGGAGCACCTTGTTACTGTAACTGTGCTCCATTTTCTTTCCTGTAGTTTGTTGTGTTGTTTTCCCTCCTATTTTCTCTTCTCTTTCTGTATCTCTCATATCTCAGACCACACAGCTGCTGGTCTCTCCGGTCAGTACGGGTCCAGAAAGCACCGGTTTCTCTGGGAGGGTCGAGCTCTTGAGCAAAGAGGACAAGGACAGCATGTGCAAACAGTTAAGCTGTTTAATATTCTGAGGGTGGGGGGATGGGTGGGGGGGGTGGGGGGGGGGGGTGACAGCCTTTCAGCAGGCGTGACTGGATCCAGGCCAGAAAAAAAGGGGAAGAATGTGCCAGGACCCTCAATAGCACCCTCGACGTTTCACGAAGCAACACTTCATTCCCGTATTCCTTTATCTCACGTAGCTGCGTGACGGCAGAGAACATGGCGACGCCTCACACCCGGTTTACACCCGGTTTACACCTGGTTTACACCCGGTTCACACCCGGTTTACACCCGGTTTACACCCAGTTGACACACCGCCATCGCCCTCCGAGACGTTCAATTCCTCAGCAGCGGTGGCAGGAATCCTCTGGTTGTGTTTTTGCGGCTCAGGTCAGTTTAGGAACAGATCCCACATCCACAGTTGTTTCCGTTTAGCTTTAAAACGGAGAGTCGGCTGTGTTTATTTTTAACGGGAAGTTCGCTCAGAAAACCTTTTTCATGAACTTCAGAGACGAACGTAGCTGGAAAAAAAAGGATATTTCAGTATCTGTGCTGATGGACTTCTATTATTATTTTTTTTTATAGCCATTTTCTGTTTTTGATAAGAGACGAGACCCCTCCTAAAGACGTCACAGACTCCCCCCCACTGACCGCTGCATTCACACCCAGCAACACCCACACACACAAACACACACACACAAACACTCACAAGCACTTAAACACACACTCTTTTCCTGGCATGACACACACGCTGAGGTGTTGCAGGGCGGTCCTGCATGTGCAGCACGCTCTCATCTGCTTTCGCTTACTTGTCACCCTCTCAACGTCAGGACGCTGGCCGACGCCGCAACGTGACTCGGTGATGGCAGGGCCGCCATCACACACACACACACACACACACACACACACACGCCTTCGCCGCCACGTCTCCTCTCACCCGCCCCGGAGCACGTGAACCGTTAGTCACCATCTCTGTAACTCTGGGTTTGTCTGCGCGTCTGCATGTGGTGTTACGTAACGGTTCAAACTGAGCAGTTGTTGCACCTACAAATGTTGTTGTTGTTGTGTTTGATACATGATACATGTTGTTCCAGTAATAAAGAGCAAATAAGCACCTTAGCTCAGAGGGGTATACTACGAAGCGAGATTAGAGGGTTAGCGAGGTATGTTGAGTCTAAAGCCAGGATTTCCGGTACCACGAAGGTGGCTCTCTTTTAACCTGGCTAGATCACCATGGTAATTTACTCTTCAAACTTATCCTGGTCCGGAGCAGGTTATGTGCAGAGTTTAGGCTCAAAAAGCGCCGCCCTTTCACTTTCACCCAATCCTGTTGACTTTAGCGCCAGGATTGTGCAATGGAGGGAGAGTATTCAGAGACTGGACTGATCCGCTGGCTTCCCATGACCATATTCTCTATGAACGCTAGAGATTTCCAGCTGAGGGAATACGTTACATTTGTAATCTGTTAGAGCCAGATATTGGCAGCGCCACCAAACGCAGCCGTGCGCTCATAGTAACGGTGTGCGTTTCTTTGCGTTTCTTTTCCGCGGGAACCTACATGCATTCAGTTGGTGATGCAGAAAATCTGAGCCAGAATACTGTAATACTGTACTTGCTCTTACTGAACTGCTGAATATGTTTGTAGTATTCCCTGGCCATCTGCCCACGCTTCAAATAAAAGAAGCGTTTTACTAAATCGCAGGTAACATAAATTAATAGGCCATTATATTGATAATCAGTGTGACGAGGAATTTCATGTGAAATGTTGTAATATAATTCATAGATTCCCCAGGGTGATAGGGTACCTATTAAAGTGGCCGGTGAACGTATATTGGTATCACAGATAATATTAAATCTTAAATTAATTTCACATAGATTTAGCAAAAAACTAAAGTGATTTTCATTTATCATTCATAATGGGACAGTCAGACCTACATAATGTTTAAATCTGCTGCATTAAGTTTAAAGTTTAAGCGCTCTAAAAGAGGGAGGGAGATTAATTAAGGTGCATTAAGTGGTGAAATAAATATAATTTGCTCTGGCAAGCGACACTACGGAGGGCCTGGGCGGGGTTTGATCCCCAGACTCCCGGGTGAAAGTCACACATGCTTGCCAGTCAGCCAAAGGGACATTCCCTTGGCCGTTTAGCCAGGACACCTGATCAATCGGAGGTCAGTGACAGGACCTCGCATTGTCACATTACGAATTTACACGATCTGCAATATTTTGCCAGCACTCCTCACTGGCTTTATTCGCACCTACAGTGTTGCTTTTGGCCGTAAAGATTTCTTTGAAATCCTCATAGCCCTGCATTATTAAAACCTGTTCCTCCTGACTGCAATATACGGACCGCCATCGATCCATTTTATCCGGAAGAGGCGTCAAATGACGCGTCAAACGCCCCCTTTCGTGTGAACGCGCACAGAGCAGAAAGCAGAAAGCCGTGGTTAACAAAGATAGTTGATAACCACCGTCGTGGTACCGGTTATCTCTGATCGCGAGTTTCAGGTTTGTTAAGCCAGCTCACCCAAAGAAAGCCTGGCTGTGTCGAACTTGCTTCGTAGTACACCCCTCAGGTGTCGCTGCTGGACCTGGAACCAGGGCGACTCCCAGTCCGGCACCACCGGGACGGTCGACCATCAGACGCCGTCGTTGGGTCCGTCTTCGCCCTGAGACGCTGCCTCGTGCTCGGTTTGGTTAACTTTGTCTGATTAACCGTTGCAGCGCAGAAACACGTACCGCCGGGGCTAAACCGAGGCCTCCGATGGACCCCTGACCTCCGGGTCCTGGGGGTCTGTCAGAGCCGGGTCCAGGCGGCGGTCCGGGTAAATAACCTCCGGCTGAGCCGTCAGATACGTAGACACTGAAAAAGATTCTGTTCCTGCCAAGATTTGAGATCTTATATATGAGATTATTTAAATATTTATCTTGTTTTTAATATAAGTTACTTATTGTTCTCTTAAATTCGACATGAATATTCTTTCATTTTTCAGTCACCTTATGAATTATTCACTAATTTTCATCGTCTGTAACTTATTACTGAGGTCTGTTTTTAAGTGATTTGATGTAAAATGAAACTTTTTTTTATTTGTTTCAAACCCTTTAAAGCCTATTAATATTTATTTTCTTTTAAAGATTTATTTATTGAATTTTTCCTTTTTTTCTATGTTTTTAACAACTGTCTGCATGTATATTCATGATTTTATTTATCAGCTCTCTACATATATTAATGGTCATTTTTTATTTAATTTTTTCCTTCTAATCGTTTCTTTCCGGGTCTTCATTTTTCAGAAGATTAAGAATTATTTTCTGTGTTTTTTTTCTTGTAACTTTGCTGCAGCAGGTCTGTTTTAAAGTAACTTGATCTTAAATTCAGATTAAACAATTTCCTGCTGCAAGAACAGATCATTTTATGAGTCACCGAGTTGTTTGGGCCCAGAATGAGGTGTGTGTGTGTGTGTGTGTGTGTGTTTTCCAGTGTAAAACGGTGACTTGAATATCGTCATTTGTGTCTTTCACGTCACTGACAGCGACTCAGAGCTTCCAGTGTCACCAGCAGGTTTAACTGGTCCGGCTGACATCACAGTGGTGGTGATGGAAATGACTCCAATACATCTAATATTTCAATTTCAATGCAGTTGTATTTGTATAGTGTCTGTTACAATGTCAGTTGTCTCTAGGCGCTTTACAGAGACCCAGATCACGACCCCGAGCAAATATCATCAACTAAAATTATAATATTAAATCCAATCAATGATAATGGCAGGTAAAAAACTCCCACATAAAGAGAAAAAAAAAACCTTTAAGCCAAACAGTGGCAAGAAAAAACTCCACTTTAAGAGGAAGAAACCTTGATCAGGACCTGGATCATATGGGGGGACCTTCCTGATGAAGACCAGCTGGGTAAAGAAAGAAAAAGAGGAGAGACAGAACAGAGAGAGGATGGAGGAGAGACAGAGAGAGAGAGAGCACACAAATGACTGAATGAAATGACTCCATATAACAGATGCAGGTAGCAGCACTGAGGTGAGATGGTCAGAGGACTAGATCACCAGTCACCACGGCAACCGACACCCTGAACACATCAACACACACAGGTGGAGGTAAACGCTGGGATGGACAGAGGAGGTAACTGCAAGACAGCATGAAACGTACAGAAAGAAAAGAGAAAGAAGGAGGGAAAACAGCACAACAAACTCCTAATTTACTATGGATTGAAAATAGAGGAGGAGGAAAGGGAGAAGCAGTTGGCATCTCCCTGCAGCGTAGGCCTATAGCAGCATAGCGATGACGAAGCTGTGATTAAGACGAGCTACTCTAGTCTGAGCTCCTTTAACACCTGTGTTCACCGAGAATAGCACCATTTGTTTCTACTTTGAAGCCAAACTACTTTAAATGCAGATATTGAAGACGGGTAGCTTTTTAAAATATGACGTTCGTGTTATGTTTAAATCTGTTTTTGACCATCTGGACCCGCAGAGTCGGTACGTGCGGCCTTCAGTCATCCTACAACACAGTCCATCGCAGCAGTCATCCAGGACACGGAAAACAAGATAACTGGAGTGACGGTGGAGCCGAGAAAACGTCTGGCTGAGCGTCCCGGGATGAAGTATCTCATCAGATCAGTGGGACTGCAGCTATCTGTGATCAAACGCTCAAAACACACGTTACAACCGATTAATAAGCCGGAGTCACTGGCGGGAATGGTGGACGGCGGGCCAGCAGATCCTGGAGAAGGATCGCAGAACAACCCGCCTGGAGGTTCTGACATTTACAGCTTCGTAGCCTGAATCTGTTACTTTAATGGTATTTAAATCAGCTGTTCTCAGGAAGTCCCGCCCCCTGCCGCGCTGCAAACCAGCAAATGAATGGGATTTGGGTCTAAAAGCGGCATCAGAAACCTCCAACTGCTGTCTGGTGTGGTTTTCTTTTACCACACAGTTCTGCTGGGTTCATCTTGAGCTGCTCCGAAGACGTGAGGGTAAAAACTGACAGTAAACACATTCTCAGAGCGTTAACAGCTAATTGTGGCAGCTTTTGTCTCGGCACCAAAGCGGCCGGTTCAAACCCCGGCAGGGCCGAGCCGCTCCGCCGGCTCCTCTCGGCACCATGAGGTCATTGGTTTCGTCATCGGGGCATCACGCAACGCGTGTTTTCATCGTTTACACAGCGGCGTTATTCTACCTCTGAGACCGGTCCGAAACACGTTCCAGCTGTTAAATCTTCTTTTCCTCGCCCCCCCCCCCACATGTCATCCATCCTCTGAAATTCCAGGCACAGCTGTTTACGATTAACATGCAGAAAAACTTGGAGGAAAAAAAAACTGTGGAATAAGCGCTTTAGCTCATTATGATCTGATGTGACATGTGTGCAGTATTTAACTTTCAGACCTGGAGCGCTTTCAGGAAATGTGATCTATTATCTTTTTCTTTTTTTTTTTTTTTTAAATATAAACATACATGAAGTCAGTATTTTCGAGTGAAAGCAGAAGATTAAGATGGTTTAACCCAGTCCTTGTCAAACAGTGGGGCGCGACCCCCTTGGGGGGAGGGGGGGGAGGTGATCCAAGGGGAACATGCTTTTTTTTTTGCAGTACTGGAATAAAGTGTAATTGCACATATACTCCAGTAGGGGGAGTGGCGCTCTCATTGTCACAGCAGGGAGTAGTACAGTGATCCCTTATTTTTCGCTGTTAATGGGGACCGGCGCCCCCCCGCGAAAATCAAAATCCACAAACTGGAGCCAGAGCCCCTCGAGCCTAAATAATGTGTTTAAAATATGTTTAAAAAACCTCAAAAAAGTAGCGAAACAAGACAAAGGCTCAAATGTGGTCTTTCTGTTACCTTCACAGCCTCTGGTCTCTGAACCGTAGTAAACAAACCGCTGCTATTGTGCTATTTTTGGCTCGTAATTAGCGGCTAACACGCTAACAACAACAAAAGAAAAGTCTGGTTTTCTCTACATGGAACGGGAACTTTATTCTGGCACTGCAGGAACTTGTAACATCACACAGGTTGTATTGTTGGGCTCCTGTCGGTTAACAGAGAATGTAAATCTATACACGCTGGGCTGCTGTTGATGCTCACTACACTTTTTATCTAACTCCCGTTTTCCTTTGCCGTCCCACGACACATACATTACCCATAAGGCCACTCCATTACCCGTAAGGTCGCCTTCTTAAAGGGGCAGGCTGGCTCACAACATTTCTACACTGTGAGAGAACGCGCACAACATCCTGTGATGTTTCCGCAATTTTTTAAATTTTTTTAAATTATATTATATATTTCTGAAAAATCCACGAATAACTAAAACCGCAGAACTTAAACCGCGAATTGGCGACCACTGTAGCTCTGTTTAGAGGTGGACGATACTGGGAATTACAGTATTAAATACAGGGCCAACATCACCAATACCAATACCGATACTTTTTCATATTAAGCTTTATCTATCATGAAACTGCTTACCTTTTGGTGTTTTTGTGATTTTTGTCTTTGGATTATTTTGATCAAAACCAAAGATAGAATTTTGGCAAACTTTATAGCTTTATAACTTAATAGCGAAATACTATCTTTTAATAGTTGTGTAATTTTGTTTGCACTGTGTGCATTTTCCCTCTGCTTTAACTCTATAAACATATGAACATAATTTTTATTCTTTACTTTATTCTTTGTTTTTTACAATATCTACAACTCTCATTTAATGTTTATTGTGCAGTAATCTAATGGTAATATGTATTTGTTACATGTTTTGATGCATTTTTATGATTTATGAGAAAACTATGTCCGAATTTTGGGGGGCTTGGAACGGATTAGAGCATTTACATGGAAAACTCGTCTATACTTACGAAATTTTTCAGGTTACGAAACTACTTCCAGAACCAATTAATTTCGTAAATAGAGGTACCACTATATAACACCAAAGTCTGGTAACATCCTCTGTACCCATTAAATAAATAAATAAAAAAAAAAAAACTCACACAGAGTAGGCTTGGTATGTGGGAATCACCTGTCGTGATAAATCTATATTTCAGTAGGTCTCCTTATCTGTCAAAAGTTTTCTTTTTCTTGGAAGTCGTAGGTTCTTCTTTCTCTTCACTGGTCATTTCCCCATTCACAAGGAAACTTTCCAAAGACGTCGGTTTTTTACTCATTAGCCCGCTAGCTGGGTTAAATTTTGCCGCTCAAGTGACCGAGATATAACCGAGAGGATCCGGTGATTTTTCAAAATAAAAGATTTATCAAAATAAAAGCTTGTTGAGACTCAGATAATAAATAAAACCTAAAAACTAGGGCTGGGCAAGTTAACATGTTACTATCGCGTTAACTCATTAATTTATTAACGCCGACATTTATTGTACCGCACGTTAACGCATGTTGCTCACATGCTTTTGTTTTGAAACCTCTGTTACTGGCTGCTGCGGAGCCGGAAAACAATTGGCAGGTAAACTTGCGAAAAAGCTAAAACAGACATAGAGAACGGTAACAATCCGTGAACTTTACCGTCCGGGTAGCAACTCAGGTAGCAATATTAACAATTCTGTTTGAAAAACAATTCTGGGCTGCAACAAAATTTTCAAACCCCTTTATTCAAGTTATTGAAGTCAGTAGCTGCCAGTAAATTAAAGAAATGTGCCACCATCTCTGCTTCTGTCGCGCCGGCGGCGCTGAGTGATTCGTGTCAGACGTCCTCCAGAAACCGCAGGTCGCCGCCGTTTACTGCGACGGCCTCAACTGGCCCAGTTCAGGGTTCACTTCCTGTCTGACAGAAGGTTCGGCAGAACAGCTGCAACAGCTGGCGATGAAGCTGAGCACAAACACAAACTGCTCCGATGCTGCAAAACAACCAGCCTCGTGTGTTTTCTGACGTCCACCCCCCCGTTTCCCGCCGAACGCACAGTTTAGAGAACTGAGGTGTTAGAATAATAGTCGTTTAAATACACGCCGTCGTCTTTGTGCAGCCGAACCTGAACTTAGTCGACGCGGAGAAGAAAATAAAGACAGATTTAAAGCGTGGTTCGCCTGTTTCTTTCTGTGTTTGGCCTGGAAGGTCAACTGGAAAAACCCAACGCCACCAAGCTAAAACGTCATGTGTTGCGCTCTGATCCGTAAGCTCAACGGGTGCACGTGTACTGGGAGACGGTCGGGAGTCCAGTCGGTCCAGATTCAGTCCCAGTTTGACCAAACTGTGCGACCAAACGTTAATTATACATTTTTACGCAGCGCAGCCTGCACGGTCGGTAGTTTAGTCCACTTTTTAATTTATATCCTGTTCACTTGATTGTTTCAGTCAAGATGGTGTGTTTTCTTTTCTTTGCTGTTTTGAAATGTATATATGACTGAAATAAACAATAAGTATTGTTAGTTTAATAGAACGGACCTTTGATAGTTCAGTTAACTGTTAATTATTTGTAATGTAGCCTGAATATTAGAAAGTCTGTCTATTTCATAACCACTAAACCACTAGTTACGTAGTTACGTTCAGATTTGAGTTATCAGTGTAACAATAATTTAAATACTTCCAACTTTGACCGCCAAAAGACATTTAAAATAAAATAAAATAACTCATTAAATCCACCAACACACCTGGAAACATGCCAGTCATTTCAACAATGGAACAGAAACGGAGGAAACGCCGTCTTCAGTCTAAAAGGAAACACTTGAAAACAATTAAAATACATTATTATTATTATTATTTTGCTGTAAATGTACATCCTTTTCAAATATCGGCCTCCATCATTACTGATAATCTTTATCAGCCAGTTAATCCCTAATATGAGTTTATTTCAGGGCCACAGATGCTATATATTAAGGCCTTTATCTCTGGCGCCCTCTAGAGGCTGCAGGCTGTATTTGTAAAGTCTAAGAAGCTCCTGTCTTCCTGCTCCAGCTGAAAACAGAGAGAATTATCAATAAAGTTGTGTTTTGATCATGCATTTCTGCAACTAAAATGATAAAAAAAAAATGCTTTAAAGCTGCAGATTTAAAGGGGGATAAGTTAGTCTCGTCTCATTCAGGGAGGCGCTGATTAGATCACAGCTGGAAAATTCATTGTCCTGAGCGTCTATTTTGTTTTTCCAGTGAATTCCTAATCAATCACAGGGAGGTCCAGCAAGGTTTGACATGAGAAGCACCTCCATCTAATCCTCCTCCTGCTGGATTCGGTTTTAAACTTTAAATAACTGGTAAATAAATCACGACCACCGGTGATCGATCTTCCATCCCGGTCGGGCGCCTTGAGAGCGATACTGAGCTACAGTGCGGCTCGTTTTTACTGCTCGGGAGCGAGGAACGTTTTTTTCCATGTTTGGGGTGTTTTGGAGGTGATTTGTGCTTACTGCGGCTCTATCCTGCAGAAACAGTTGTGTCATAAAACATCTGTGGTTAAAGGCAAACAGAGAAGGGAAAGAAATTAAACGCTGGCAGGCCCGAGTGTGTTTCAACCGTAAATCCTGCTGGAAAGTTGTGTTGAACAGAAAGCTGGCAGCTCTCACACAGAACATTGAATTAAGCAGTTGCTTCGGCGAGGCCAAGGACACGAGAAAGAAGCTCTTTGTGAGAAGAAACCTCCGTGACTGCTGTGTGAAGCTGCGAAGATTTGATCTGCACTTGAACGCCAACCGAAGCCGCCAGACGTCTTTGAGGGAAAACAGTTCTGCCTCACGGGCCTCGGAAGTCGCCGGCCTGCTCCCGCTCTGATCCCTCGGCTCATTATCTCTGAACTGTCACACCAACTTCCCGCCTTTTTCCGACCTGGGCCGGGCCGACTGCTCTGTAGTCCGACAGCCAAGTGAATCCAGAACCTCCCCCGTCAGGCTGAGATAGAAATCAAACACTCGCAGCTGTAGACGTCGCCTGTGATGTGTGCTGGAGATGAACCGCACCCCTGGATCATCAGGAAATCTGCTGAGGACTTGGATGTTGAGACACGGGCTTAAAGAACGGGATTAAAGAACATCTGGCTTTGTTGTTGGGACCGTGTGAGAACTCAGAAGACATCGATGTGTGACTGTCGGCTGACTGGATCAGCAGCAGATGAAGGGTGACGACTCATCACTGCTGACGACCTCAGACGACCTCTGATGATGACCTCAGACGACCTCAGGTGATGACTCTGGTGACGACCTCTGGTAATGACCTCAGACGACCTCTGGTGACGACTCATCACTACTGACGACCTCAGAAGACCTCTGTTAATGACCTCAGACGACCTCTGGTGACGACCTTAGACGACCTCTGCTGACAACCTCAGACGACCTCTGCTGACGACCTCTGGTGATGACCTTAGACGACCTCTGGTAATGACCTCAGACGACCTCTGGTGACGACTCATCACTACTGATGACCTCAGACGACCTCTGGTGACGACCTTAGATGACCTCTGGTGACGACCTCAGACGACCTCTGTTGATGACCTCAGACGACCTCTGGTGACGACTCATCACTACTGATGACCTCAGACGACGTCTGTTGATGACCTCAGACGACCTCTGGTGACGACCTCTGGTGACGACCTTAGACGACCTCTGGTAATGACCTCAGACGACCTCTGGTGACGACTCATCACTACTGACGACCTCAGAAGACCTCTGGTGACGACCTCAGACGACCTCTGGTGACGACTCATCACTACTGATGACCTCAGACAACCACTGGTGACGACCTTAGACGACCTCTGGTAATGACCTCAGACGACCTCTGCTGATGACCTCTGGTGACGACTCATCACTACTGATGACCTCAGACGACCTCTGGTGACGACCTCTGGTGACGACCTTAGACGACCTCTGGTAATGACCTCAGACGACCTCTGGTGACGACTCATCACTACTGACGACCTCAGACGACCTCTGGTGATGACTCATCACTGCTGACGACCTCAGACGACCTCTGGTGACGACTCATTATTACTGATGACCTCAGACGACCTTTGGTGAAGACCTCAGACGACCTCTGGTGACGACCTCAGCGTGCAGCTCCGTCTGCGAGCCAACGATTCTTCTGACTGATTTCAACCTGCTGGTGTTCTCGATATTTTAGCACCGGCCATCATCTCATAACACACACGTGCACGACCAGCCATCACATTTAGCGACAGGCCCCACCTCCTCTACTTTTTCTCCTCTTTTCTTTAAGACCCCATGGCTCCGCTGGGCTTCATGTATAGTGGAAAGTGGGTCAGAGAGAATCAAACCTACGACTGCAGCAGGAGCGCCGTGGCCTCCGGGTGAAACCACGCAGCTACCCAGCAGCCTTTGCTGCCAGATACGACCCACAGGACCGCAGATTGTGTGTGGCAGATAAACATCTGCTTAATTTGAGATGGTTTGAAACACTCGGTTTGCTGTAATCACTATGTGGAACTAATGGAGCCACAAAGAAAAAAAAGAAATAATGTGGAGGAGAAAAGAAAAAAAGCAGAAGCATTCAAAGAAATTAGCAAATAAATGCTGAGATGTAAAAACAAATAAAGAATAAACTGCTGATGACTGGCCTGTTCTTGTCCAGATTTAACATCTTAGATCTGGGGATTTGTGTTTGGTTTACTCTGAACTCATGAATGTAATCTGTCGTTTGTGATCTTAGACTGTCACATATCCAACAGCTTCAGGAGTCACAGGTTCGATCCCCCAGCTGGTGACTTTGGACCGTTAGTGCCACAAAACCTGGACATTGAAAAAGCATCGATACCCAGAGTTCCAGCTTTCTCTGTTACTGAAAGAAATCTGGTTTATGGGTTAACTGTCTTGTTTTTCTATTTATTTCTTTTTCAGGGAGCTTAAATGGAGGATTATTTGTTAATGTTCACTAGTTGCAGGTCTGTTTTTATGCAGTTTGATCTAAAATTCAGCTTCTTTTCATGAAAAATATTGTTTCAAACCCTCGAACCGGATCTAAACTGGAAACGAGACTTCACGGTTCAGTAAAAATATCAGATGACTTCTCTGTCGAGTCTCGTCACCCATAATTTAGTCCCTTTTTTACGTCTATTTTTACCTGAAACCCCACTTTCGTTAATTTTTATATTGATTTGCTCATTCATATATGACAGTCCTTCTCAAATAGTGGGGCGCGACCCCCTGGGGGGGGCGTGGTGCAATGATTTTTTTTCCCGTACTGGAATAAAGTGTAATTGCATGTATACTACAGTAGGGGGCGAAATGTTTTCTTCTTCCAAGTGGGAGCAGCAGAAAATAAAAGAAGCACTGATTTATGAAGAGGATGAATCTTGAGAAACCACTAGGGGGCAGCACCGGTTGAAACCGGTCTTTACCCGGGTCGGGGCCACATCTGGGCCACATCTCTCGTCTTTCCCTCTGGCCAGATGTGGCCCAACAAGATTTATGGATCATGTCACCAGTGGCCATCTTTGACGTGTGTAAAGATGGGTGTCGCTGGGCCCAGATGTGGCCCAGATGTGGCCCAGATGTGGCCCAGAAGCCTGATGAAAAGACTGATTTGAGCCGTATCCAGCTGAGCTCCAGTAGCCAAAGGAAACTGGAGATGTGGGCGGAGCTTTGGCCCGAACGCTCTTCTCTCCACCTCATCACCTCAGCAGCTGAGGCTCCCAAACAGCCGGTTAAACTGGGCGGGTGGTACCAGGAGGGACATCGATGCCACATTAACACACAATGATCCTCGAAACGGGAAAAGCCAAAATAACTTCCTTCCTCGGCTTTGGGGTTCCGACCCACGAGAGACCTCCGCCGCCATGGTTGCGGCGATAAACAGGCGAAAACAGAGCGGCGACTGTGACGTGGACTTCCTGTGTTGGAGCTGAAGGCCTGTTGACCCTCCCGTCCACACAGCCGACACGTCAGTCTAACACACCTTTAATCCAGTTGTTTTCTGTGTGTGTGTGTGTGTGTGTGCTGGAAACGTGCACTTCATGTTCGGGTCAGTCCAACAGTCGCTTCATCTCAGTTTGTTGTGAAACGGCTTCATAACACGGAACATTTCCACGCTGGTATCCTGTCGCCCCGGCGGTAAATCCTCAACAGCTGAGCTCGTTGTGCTCACAGCGCCGGACCTGACGGCGGTTTTAGGAGCGTTTGGCCTTTTGGGGTGGTCCGAAAGAGGAAACCTCAGACGAGGGGGGAACCTCCCAGCCGAGGAATGCGGTTGGTCGTACAGTCGTTTACGTCCAGGGTTCAGAACAGACGACCTGGGATCAATCTCGTCTAACGAGTCTGACTCTTAAGTGGGAATAAAGTGTTTGTTTGTGTTTCCACTCAGTTTTCTGTTGTCGTTCAGCTCGTAGTAATTAACGCTCTGCTTTTAATCGGGAACAGAAACTCTGATACATCGGCGTGTTTAGTTTACTCGTTTATTTTCACGTCTCTTCTTTTCTCGGAACGAGGTTTTGAAAGTCTCAGGAAATAACTTCATTCCTGTCTTCTAAGAGACAGATGATCTTTAAACCTGAACAAACAGAACCTTCATTCGTGGAAACGGCGTTTCTGAAGCCGAGCTCGTGTCTCGGCCGCTGCAGTTTTTGGTTTTGAATTATGTTTTTCAGTTCTGGATGGACTGAAATAAATGAGCTGCTGCAGAGCTGATGGAGGTCCTGACTCCGTCTGCGGAGGACAAAACACTTTGTTTTTAGCTGCTCGGTCTCTCTGGAGACGTGTTCATTTAACTTTTCAGCTCCTCGTCGTTCATGAAGCCTCGACATCATCAGACCCCGAATACGTCACGATGATACGATGTCAGTAAAAGTGATTCAGGTAATCGTCTCCTTTCACGAGGAACTAATAAAAAACAAGAACAAACATGGGGCCGGATGTAAATGACAGATAGGAACCATTTAAAGGTGGTTGGGACCAAAGGAAGCGTAGAACAACGACTTCCAGAGCTCCTTCCACCCCAGAGGGAGGAAACCAGTCTGACATCTGTGACCAAGAATCACCACGCACAACGAAGAACTGGACAAACCGTCTGTGATGTCACCAGACTGGTTCTGAAGCCCATTTTCTAAGCTACAGGCTCCACGCTGTCCCTCCATCTCTGACGTTGCCACTGGGACAGCTGGGACTGCTGGGACAGCCAGGACTGCTGGGACAGCTGGGACTGCTGCCTGCGGTTCTTCCGGACCTCTCTGGGTTGGCCTGAAGTGATCCGGGAGCGAAGGCGCCCACTTGATTGTTTTTGCACTTGCAAAAGTCTCTTCACAGCGATATTACAGTGACCCCCCACGAAAATCAAAATCCGCGAACTGGAGCCGGAACCCCCCGAGCCCAAATAATGTGTTTAAAATATGTTTAAAAACCGCAAAAAAGTAGCGAAACAAGACAAAGGCTCAACGGTGGTCTTTCTGTTACCTTCACAGCCTCTGGTCTCTGAACCGTAGTAAAGAAACTGCTCTTTCATCTAACCTCGTTTTCATTCTGCCGTCCCACGACACCCATTACCCATAAGGCCACACCATTACCCATAAGGCCACCTTCTTAAAGGGAAAGGCTGGCTCACAA
Organism: Hirundichthys speculiger; assembly: GCA_018398805.1. Taxonomy (NCBI): domain Eukaryota; kingdom Metazoa; phylum Chordata; class Actinopteri; order Beloniformes; family Exocoetidae; genus Hirundichthys; species Hirundichthys speculiger. Next base: position 29,988 of record JAGFBZ010001086.1, read on the forward strand.
CATTTCTTCGCTGTGAGAGAACGCGCACAACATCCTGTGATGTTTCCGCAATTTTTTCTCGATTTTTTTAATATGATATTTTTCTGAAAAAAATCTGCGAGTAACTAAAACCGCGGAACTTAAAGCGCTAATTGGCGAGGGATCACTGTAGCTCTAAGATAAGAATGATTATGCTCTCTTCGTTCACAGAAAAGTGTCAAATGACAGATAGCTGTGAGAACATGGACTGCAATGCAGCTGTCACTCAAATAACCACGCCCCTGATTACGCATGCAGCTGCGTTTAATATAATTTAACCGGATGAGGGACATAAAGATTCCCAGATATGGAGACAGAAACTGTCTTTTTTAGGTTTTTTAGGTTTTTTTGTATGTGGGTGTAAAGTCAGTCAATTGGACATGGGGTCAGAGGAGATCAACTCACTTCTGCAGTCAGGCCCAAGTGGTCACGTGAGGAACTGCATGCATTGACCTCAGTGTTGGTGGTGGGCGTGGCCTCTTCTGTGTGAACTTAATGACGTAACATTACAAATATACATGGGAGCCTTCGGAGGGTTTTGATCCTTGAGGCCAAGAAATGTTTTTGACAAAAAAACAAAAGAAAACATAGAAAAATTCCCTTTTTCCTTCTTGTCCTGCGGAGGCCTCCAGACGACGAGCATCAGCGCAGAGTTCACCGCTAACGAAAGCCTTCAAACCGTAGTTCAACTGAACTTCTGCAAACCCCTCAGAGGATTCATCTGGCAGCAGATACGAAGAAAACTGAAGCATCAAACGAGAGCAATAAATTAATCTAATATCAACAAAACAGAAAAACTATCCTCCGTGGGTTTCTTCTTCTCCCCGCATGTCAGAATAACAAACAGCGTTGGCTTTTCCCTGGTGGGCCTCCAGGGGGAGACGGCTGATGGACGCCATTAATTAATTCCACATTCCCTTCGTTTCGGGGGCGAGGACGCCGTGTACTTTTCCAACATGTGGGGGACAGATGTACTTCTCAATGAGAAACATTGATATTGATGTCATGCAACGATTGCTGTCGTTTCTGCTTCATTCACGTTTTAAATATGTGCACCTCTCTGATATCTGTTCACGGCCTGAAAAAGGGGGAAAAAAAAGAAAAAAAAGGGCAGTGTTTGACTTGAAATGGAGCCAAGGGCAGCTGAAAAAGAGTAATATTCGTTGAGGGATTGTTAGATGAGACTCTGGTCCAAGCGAGTGATTAGAAAAAGCTGTTTTGTGGTTTGTATCCCCAGAACACAAGTCCTGTTTGGGTGTCATGACTTCACCCGATGTTGCTCGTCATGAAAACCCCTAAATTCATGAAAAATGCACGTGAGTGAGGAGAGTCCCGGTCTTATAATCTGACACTGAGTTCCGGTTTATGTAGAGAAGACAGGGGAGCTTGAACCTGGAGCACGTGTGGCGCGGTCGACCGCTGCCATCTTGTGGCCGTTTTTGAAAACTGCACCGTTGTGACTCATCCCCCGTGGAAGGAGTGAGTCACTGTCAGCGGAGCTTATCTGGTTTCATGTAATTTAGTAATTTATCACACAACATCGGGCCTCAGAGGACCATTAAGGTTTCCTGTTAATAGAAGAACAATGAAAGAACCGACCTGTTTACATCAAAGCACCACACCCAAGGCCAAACCTCCCGTCTGCTCTTTGGATAAGCTTGGAAAAAGAAGCCTTCCTTTAGATATTTTGATCGCATGGGGGTGAATACATGCAACCAAAATGGCACAAATGTTGCTGCCTCAGTTTTAAAGATGGCAGAGAGTTAAGAAGAGTGATCAGATAAATTAAAAAACAACATTAAACTGTATGGTGTGGCTGCATCTGCACGCCCAGTGAGCCCAAGATCTTTGGAGGATGGTCTGGTGTCAAGAAGGTCAGCAAAGAAGCCACTTCTCTCCAGGAAAAACATCTTGGACATGTTACTGAACTGGACTGGGGTGATGTCATTTTCTCTGATGAATCTCTGTTCTGATGTGTTTGGGTCATCCAGAAAAAATTATCTGGAGATAAAAAAAGTCCGGTGTCGCGCCAACAGTGAAGCATCCAGAGACCAACCATCCCGGCGTTGCCATGAACAAATACCAAACCATTCTCCGAGAGCTTCCGAGAGCTCGGTTCGGTGATGAACAAAGCCTTTTCCAGCATGACGGAGCACCTCGCCGTCGGGCAAAAGTGATACCTAAGAGGCTCGGGGAACGAAGCACCTACATTTTTGGTCCGTGGCCAGGAAACTCCCCAGACGTTTATCCCGCTGAGAACCTTTCATCGATCCACCAGAAGCGGCTGGACAAACCAAAACCCCACAAACTAATAAAATCCAAGCACTGATTACTCAGGATCGGACCGCCGTGAGTCGGGGTGAACTGCAGAGGTCTCGGAAAAGATGATTCAGCCAGTGGCAGCTGGTGAAAAAAAAATCTAGTTACATTTTTCCCTGCCTAATCTAGCATAAGCATTAAAATGAACAGTTGGAAAATGACTACAGGTCCACAATAATAATTTAATTTCAGTTTCCAGTTTCACAGAAGAAGTAACAATTTACAGCTATATTAGACTTTATGCTATCAAATACTATACAATCAATGGATAAACTGTCCCTCCGGAAGGATGCTGCAGCCTCTCCAATAAGGCAGCAGCTATTGAATCCGTACAGCTGTTGGGCAGCTTGATGAATCCATAGAACCGCTCCAGTATATTGTTGCGTCCATCAATGTACCTCAGTACCAGAACTAGCTGACATCATGTCCCCAGATTGCTAATTCAAAAGCACCACAAAATTTTACACAATTGATTATCTTGGATAAAATATTACGGTTTTTATCTACCTCTTCATTCAGTGCGTTTACATGGGAAGTTTAATTCCTCTTTAATTCAGAATTAAAGTTAAAGCCGAATAAAAGTTACCATGTAAACACCTAATTCCATATGAAAATGTCAATTCCGAATTAAACTTAATTCCGAAGTAAGTGGCTGGTTTATTCCCATTTTTATTCCAAATTAAATAATTCTGCGGTCATGTTTACACTCATTCCTGTTTAAATTAATTCCCGTCTTTCTGCGCATGCTCGTTCTCTTGTCCGTCTGTCGCGTTGATGCTTATATTCCGCGCTGGGCTTGTTTTCAAAATGGCAGCACGCAGTAAACGGTGGTCAAGAGCAGAGATGATTTATTTAATAAATAGCTTGGAGGAACTGGAAATAATTAAAAGAACAGATGGCAGGAAACATAAAAAATTGTGAGCTTTTCAAAGCGGCCAGGTTAAATGAAGGAGGTTTCGCAGATAGAGACGCCACCCAGGTCAAAAATAAGTGGAATGTTGTTGCTAACCGAGTTAGCTAAGTTTGTTTTCTTCCGGTAGACGTAAAGACGTCCCCCTCCCCCCATCCAATCAGAACCCTTCCCAACCCCCAGACCTAAAGCGGAATTGGATAAAGCCGAACAAATGTGTTTTCCATGTAAACCTCAATTCAGAATTACTATTTCCATGTAAACTCGAAGGAAAATAGTTTAATTCGGAATTATTTAATTCCTAATTATTAATTCCGAATTAAAAAACATCATGTAACCGCAGCCATTGTGCCTTCTTTAAGCAATGTGGTGCCCATCATCTAGCTGCGTTGCTATGCTAACCTTTCCGAGCACAGCTAGCTTTACGCAGTTTTCCATGTGAGCTTTGGATCTCTCATGTTTCTTGATCCGTTCAGAGGTGCTTTAAGTCAGTTAGTCCAGTCTTTGTCCAAGTCCAATCACATCTGTCACTTCTGAAGAGGATACCGGGGAAACAGAAAAGTGCATTAGCTGCTCCACAACCTGCAGCCATGTCTCACAGTTGAACCAGCTCCGACAAAAACTCAGTTTGTACGATTTACCTTTCTCCTTCGTTTACTGGAAAATGTTAATTTCAGGCTTGTCGGGTCCCAGCTCCTTAACGAGAAGTTTTTCCGTCTCGCAGAAGGGTACATTAATAATGATTTCACCGAATTAGGTGGAAGCTGCTCTTGAACTCCAGTTGTCACCGCCGTCACCATCTCTCTTCCTCGTCGCCGTATTTTTGGGAGTCGCTCGACGAAATAAAACTACCGCTGGCCCTTCACGTAGCTCCAGCAATCATAAACCTTCACGCATTTTACGTAGCACTTGGGGCTACATTTCAAGCGCCTCATCGGCGTTAAATTTGGTGACGTTGATAGGCCAATTATCAATAATTTTTACCTAGCAACCATAACCGGATTGGCTATTTAGCTGCAGGTCAGGGGCGCTTTGCCGAGCGAACGATGCCCTGTAGGTCAGTGGAAATTCACTGTTTAATGAGTGTCAGCTGGTGGAAATGTTGTTTAAATGATTTAAGTCGCATGTAGGCACACACATACTATTAAGTAAACCTGATGCTGATCAAAAAATAAATAAATAAATAAAATAAATATTTTTCTCCTCCACAGCTGGTCTGCAAATATTTACTCTGTGAATAAACTTAATATAATTCTCAAAAAAGAGCCTTTGACACTCATGAAATGCTTGTAGATTCAAACCAATCTTTGCATCGGCTTCAGGGTTTGATGAAGAGGGTGTGTACCCTCCTCCTCTCTGTGCATCCAGCAAAACCAGTCTGACGAGGCGCCCGCCACCCAGTTCAGCCTGGTCCCATAGTTGCTTCAAAAGGTTTGAGGGGTTTCGTCCAGGTTTGGCTCAGACATTCGGGAGCTCGCGGTTAAAACTCCAAGAGCTCTGAACCTTGTGTGTCTTCATGACTCAGAACAGGAAAGAGCTTTGGAGGGTTTCCTGGCTGGGGGGGGGGGGGGGGAGGGGTGGATGTGTGGCATGCGTGGGGGGGTCAGCAGGCCTCTGAAGCTACACCAGGGGGGTCGTCAGACAACTGGGCCTCCAGCTGGAATACAACTGCTCAAAATCCGAGAAACAACAGAGGGACTTCCTGACCGAATGTTACATTCTTTATAGCTGATTTTACTAATTTTCACTGTTCAAAGAAAAAAGAAAAAAAAAATCTATATCATCTAGTTTGAATTTGCAAGATTCATGCCTTCCTCGCGTCATTTGTGATCTTTAACTCATGCAAAGACCTTAGTTTGGTTCACTTTTTCATCCGTGGTTCCCAGTTTCTCTTTACATTCTACATCCGTAGATACCATCAGTGACAGTCCAGGACGTAGAGACGTTGAGGCTGTGAAACCTGCCACCAGAAAGGAAGGAAACAAACGTCCTCTCGCCTGCCAACCCCACAGGAAACCTTTGGTTTATCTAGACTAGGTTTTTTTTTCTCTAACTAACTGCGTTATAATAAACCAGACTGAACCATCTCATATAAAGGTGGTGGCAGCGGTTAAAGGTGACCGTCCTCTCTCACGGAAGATCTATGGTTCGATTCCTGCTCCCCCTCACATGCTGAAGTGTCGCTGGGCAAGGCATCTTCTCTGAAACGCTCACCTGTTTCATAAACAGAAGTGCTGCATCCTGCATGTGATGAGGAACGTGGTTAGAAATCACCAAACTGCGAGTGTGGAGCCCCCCATGTGACTTATGCTGTGAACTGGTGCTACAGATATAAACGGTCTTTCACATAAACACAACCAGCGCGCTCGAGTCTTGAGGAGGAAGTTGCTCTGCTGCTGTGGGAACAAAAAGGCATATGGGGGGGGTGTTGTGGTGAACAGCGGAGCAGATGTTACGTTTGATAGCGTTAGCATCTGCAGCAGGTGTCAGTCAGAGAAGCGAGCCGGCGGCAGGAAACGCTTCGATGCTTCATATTTCTATTGATACAGTCGTATAAAGGAGCATTAATCAATAAAATGACATCGCTGTTAAATGTCACAGAGCACTCAGAAGGAATTTGGGTTTTGTTTTTTTTTTTTTGTTTTTCTGCAACGCGCCCTGAGATTTCATTTCATGCAAGTTTGTGTGGCGTTAAGACAAAAGCCGAACTGAAACCCGGGCCCTCCGGTGAACGTGCTAGCTTTGTTTCCGGGTAAAAATGCAAACGCAGAGACTGTGAGAGAGACGCCCGATCATTGTTAATCACCGAAGCGTAACAGGAAGGTCCACGTCGTCTGTTGATTCAAAAACAGACCTGCCGAGCCCTTCTCTGTCATCACCGGCGCACCCCTGCGTCCTAGCTAACAAAAACAGGTCGTCTCAGCTGCACGGTGTCCTATTTAGACCCGATATCTGATTCACGTCCCTGCATATGTCCCGCTGTCTGTTAAGCCTCTTCTTATCAAAAGTATCAGGTTTTCCAGCTTTATAGTTTCAGACATTAAACCCAAGAGGCTTTTATCATTTGTTGAATCAGTCAGGTTTGCACAGATGATGTCGGGGGGGGGAGGGTTGGGCTGCTTTTTTTTTTTTTTTTTTTAAGACAGTTTCCTGAATGATAACTGTGTAGGTGTGGGTTCAATCTAGTTACATGCAGATGCACGAGGCCCCTGTAGCCACAAGAGGGGCCCCAACCCAGCAGACATTCGTATGGGAGCGCATCTGACATATAAAAATAGAGACCCCGACGGGATTATCTGGCCCGGGTGAACGACCCACTCAGGGTCGATTTTGTGGTCGGACCGCGCTCATTCGTCACCCACGTACCAGACCGTAACCGCTGCGAGCGGGTAGCACGCAGTCAACGTGAAACTGGCTGACGACTGCTGGGCTGGGGCCTCGTTTCTCAGTTGGTTTATATCTCAATGGGGCCCTCGTAAAAATGTCTGCTGGATCTGCTACGTGTGGACTGAGGTGTCAACAAACAGGATGCTGGGAAAAAATAAACGACCCGTCTATCAGCTAATATCAGTGCTTCACCTCCAGGCGCTCACATGGACATGAACCATCTGCATCGTGATCTGAGAGGATTTTTTTTAAACAACTGTGTGTCCAGGTTTTTTTCTTTCCTTCACTCACATCTGAAACTTCATGGTCAGAAAAGTCTGAGTTTTCCCTTAAAACACCACAAATTAGCTGAATAAAGTCAGAGAAGTATTTCCTTTCACTCAAATATATCCGTATTCTTGAACAAGTGAACCACATTCATGGATAGGGCTGTAGCGATACACTAATCTCACGATACGATACGATACACGATACTTGGCTCACGATACAATACATATTGATATTCGTCTTAAGATACATTTACATCATTTTCTGAAAGATTTTAACGGGACAAAGTGATTTTGGTGACATCTTGTGAGTGTTCCAATTACTTTGTTTGAATTAATAGGTGACCGCAGACAGTGCCGCAGAGAGGAGAGAAAGGAGGCCTCTGATTGGTCAATTCTACATCCGCGTCATTGAAGAAATGAGGAAGTACTCACATCTGTACGATTCTTGTTCTCCACGCTACAAAGACAGCACATATTCTAGTAATTCATGGAGGGAGATAGCGATGAATGTGGGTCTGGATACGGCCGAGATGGTGAGGAAGTGGAAACGCAAGAGATAAGTTTAGTAAGTTTAGCTAGTTCGTGATTGTCCCTCTTGTATAGTGGCATGGAATAACATAGCACAGACGCGCTTCAAAATTGAGCATAAATCAAAGTAACTGCAGCGTACCGGCGACAAGATAACTACGACACATTACCAAGAGAGTAAACACAGCCCTTAAAGCCGACGTTTTCCACCACTCAATACGGTCTCAAATCCTGACAAATAAAGTAGCAATGGACTCCGTAATTTTCTGCGACCTAGGTGAAGTAGATGGAAACTGGTGGCAACAACCGCCGTCACTGTCCAGCGTGGTTTGTTTCGGATCGCGCCGCAACTTCTCGGGCTAGCTCTCAGTTAGCATTACCTTGTCCGGGTGGTGACGTTTCAGGTGGGCTCGCAGGTTGGTGGTATTTCCAGAGTACTTCACGTTTGTGTGACACAGCTTGCAAACCGCCATACTTTTGTCTAAATCTTCGCTTTCTTTTTTCTTTTTAAAACCGAACTGCTCCCACACATCTGCTTTTAAGCACGCAGGCGCTGGGTTTATACTCGCCGCCATCCTCCTGACTGGCTCAGCTCTAGCTGGAAGAGAAAGAAGCTTCTGGATAACTGGTTAGAAATGCTCTACAGCGACACTAGTGGCTGGAGGACTTAATGGCTCTTCCTGCACTTTGCAGGAAGATCACCCGTGCGGGTCACGGGGGGTTTTGAAGGGAGCTTAGAATATTGATACCCGCGGCTGAAATATCGATACTCTCTGGGAAAATAAAATATCGATATATATATGGATCTCCAGAGATCATCTTAAAGGTTCTCCAACAGTCCTAACGGGGTTCCACAGCAGCAGCCTGTCGCATCCTGAGATCTTCTCCTGGTGAAACACATGTCTGAGACTGGTCTTAAGCTGCCCTAGATACCTCTGCTTGTTATTTAGGCTCTTTTCATCGACTGTTATGATGTGTAACCACAACAACGGGAAAGCTGTTTAAACGTAGGCGCGGCAGACGGAGCTTTCAGAGGCCCAAGTGAGGCCGGAGAGACCCCGCCTCCCGCTGGGTGGAAGATGAGACAATGAGATGGTGTAGAAGAAGAGGGGAAGGGTAAGTTTAACCAGTTTCTCCGCAGAACTGAAGTGGAGAAAGTGACATCACGGGCCCGAAATAGAAGAGCTCGGAGGAGACGGAGGAGGGCTGCTGGGAACGAAGTACCGCATACTTCGTGAAGACATGGCTGCAGTAAAATATCACTCTGTGGTATTTACAGAAATATGCGCCCCAAGTTTTACCTCTTTTAGTTTTTTACATACTGGACCAAGCAAGGCTGCAAAAGCTTTCTCTTAAAAGTCTGTAAACTGAAGGTGTCCACGTGAAACGTAAAGTAATGACATAACTCCGGAGGTAATATGATATGTATCATGATACTTGGGTCACGATACGATATTATCACGATATCACGATATATTGCAATATTCTACCCAGTTAATATCAAAATTAAAAGTAAAGATGAAAAATCAAGTTGCTGTATATGTTCATCAGATGATATTGATCATTCAGAGGACAAACTGAGTCAAAACTATTTGCTTCAAAACAACCTATTTATTGTTTATTATTAGTGTTTTTTCACATTTAAGTAACCATCACAACATACTAAAAAATCGATATTAGGAGCTGAAAAATCGATATTATATTGCGAAAATCGCGATATATTGCCAAATCGATTTTTTTTTCTTCACACCCCTACACTCCACAGGAACGAGAAACATGTTGATGTTTACTTGGTGGAACTCCTTCTTTAACCATCTAAATGTGCTCGTGGCGCGACCTGAATGCGTGAAAAAGAAACACGCGACTGCAAAGTTGACAGACGTCACACTCATCTCGTCCCCGGGAACCTCAGGAGCTACGGACTTCTGTTCCTGCCTGTGATGAAACGTCATTTCCTGAACGATCCTTGAACAACTCTGAAAATCAGCTGCACGGCTTTCTTGAGCGTTCGGCACCTTTGGGCTCGTTGTGCGTTCGAGCGCACCACCGCTTGAGAATATCCCCGATAATTAACGCAAACGCAAACTGCTAACTCAGGAGAATCAACGTAATCATGTTTATTAGCAATTGTTTCAGTCCCCATACTATGGTCCTGAGTTACATCAATGATCATAAACCTGATTAGTACCATTACAGAGTTATTTAGAGGAAATGTCTCACTAATGACAGTTTCCAGCATTTACTGTATTGGTTTCAAAGCGTCAACCCATTATCATTGATACCTCTGACATCATTATTGCTTTAAAATGGGCTCGGCTCACTGATACAGCCACATAATGAACATTAACTCGGAGTCTTTATCAGCTGGGTGCACGCCTCTAAACCATCACATATCAGCGAGCTCACGACGTTTATCAAAGGATCACTTTAAGATGACAGAGGTCATCTTCATCTGCACATCTGAAGACATAAACTCAACGGCCACGGTACTCGCTGCACCCGCTCAATTGCTTGTTAACACAAATAGTTAATCAGCCAATCACGTGGTAGCAACTCGGTGGGCGGGTCCAAACCATGATTCCTGCAGTCGCATAACATGATAACATCTCACGCTGGACAATTTGGATTTGCTTAATCTTGGGTTCGATGCCAAGGTTGGTGCGCACAGACTGTACGATGATGAGCTCTGTGGAATCGTAGACTGCGACTGATGAAGACGCAGATGGATGTAGGGTTGCATCATCAGTAACCAAACAACGAGGGAAATTTAAAAAAAAAACTCTTTTCATGACAATAAAAACTACAAATAAAAGAAATGGCGAAAGAATAATGTGCTCTCAAACTTTTTCTTTGAATGTGTGACTTCAAGTTGCATCTTAACTGGCTAGTAAGTAGAGAGTCCAGGCACCTGCACAGGTAGATGTGCTCAAGCACCTGCCCCTTTACCCAACGACTCAACAAGTGTCCTTTCTGGAAAATAACTGTTGTGCAGCTATTTCACCATCAAAAGTGGCAGCTGTACGTCAAAAAGTTGTGTTTCTGTGAGAGCTGTGATTTTCTATTTTTTTAAAATATGATTTTTACTGCAAAAGCAAAAATTCTACAATTCTATAGTTGAGATTTTTTTTAAACTCAAATACATATTATGTATTTTTTTTAGACTTTTATTGCAGAAAATCATGATTTGATGTCAAAAAGTCATAATTTTGTGAAACAGATTTTAGACAAAAGTTCGATTTTTTACAACAAAGTTGTGATATCATGAAATTTATAATTTTAGATCAAAACTTTATGATATAGAACACAGTTGTAATTTTATGTCAAAAAACTGTCAATTTACAAAGAATTTCAATATAAAGTTAGAAAGCTTCATAATTCAACAAATTTGGGAAATTTATAACAAAAACATACAGTTCTGCAAAAGATGCAACCTTACAACAAAAATTTCAAAAAATTTTGTCAAAAAATTTCTAACTTTTTGACAAAAAAATCAAAAAATTTTGTCTACAGAATTGCAACTTTTTTGACCAAAATTTTGGAATTTTGGTCAAAAAGTTGCAATTTTGTAAAAAAAAAAAAAAAAAAAAAAGTCATTATCACAATTAGCACCTTTCCAAATCTGTGGTAGTTTTGCATTGTCACGTTCTAAACCACTAGTTTGTGTGTAGGCCCCAAATGCAGCGATGACGACCAGTGCTGCCACCTAGTGCAGTGGTCCCCAACCTTTTTTGTGCCACGGACCGGTTCAATGCCAAGCAATATTTTCAAGAACCGGTCTGTAAAATGTGCCATAGATAAATACAACAAAATAAAATGACAGGACCGGCATAAAAATTGTAGAATTTTCTATATTTTATAATAAACATAAATTATTCACATGCAACTTTATTAGTAGCGTCCTCGTAACATCGCACCAGCAACACAACATCGGTAACATTCTTCGGAAAGACACTTTCCGAAGAGGTCTGTTTTTTACTCATTTTCCCACGTGACCGAGACACGGGTCTTGAAGTCTTCTCATGTGCCAAGAGTAAAGAGCTGTGTATAGTCTTGCGGCAATGTGTCGAAGTTAGCTTGGTTGGATAATAAATTAAATAATAATAATGGAAGTAATTAATTTTTTCTCTGCAAGCTGGTACTTGGTGTCCCACGGGCCTGTGTTGGGTCGGGGACCGGGGTTTGGGGTCCCCTTGCCTGGGGGACACTGGCCACGGTTACATGATGTTTTTTAATTCGGAATCAATTATTCCGAATTAAATAATTCCGAATTAAACTATTTTCCTTCGAGTTTACATGGAAATAGTAATTCCAAATTGAGGTCTACATGGAAAACACATTTGTTCGGCTTTATCCAATTCCACTTTAAGGTCTGGGGGTTGGGAAGGGTTCTGATTGGATGGGGGGGGGGGGACGTCTTTACGTATTACGTCTTTCTACCGAAAGAAAACAAACTTTAGCAACAACTCGGTTAGCAACAACATTCCACTTATTTTTGACCTGGGTGGCGTCTCTATCTGCGAAACCTCCTTCATTTATCCTAGGCCGCTACAACTTTGAAAAGCTCACAATTTTATGTTTCCTGCCATCTGTTCTTTTAATTATTTCCAGTTCCTCCACGCTATTTATTAAATAAATCGTTTCTGCTCTTGAACACCGTTTACTGCGTGCTGCCATCTTGAAACTTGACGCTTATATTCCGCGTGGAATATAAGCGTCATCGCGACAGACGGGCAAGGGAACTAGCATGTGCAGAAAGACGGGAATTAATTTAAACAAGAATGAGTGTTTACATGACCGCGGAATTATTTTATTCGGAATTAAAATCAGAATAAACCAGCCACTTACTTCGGAATTAAGTTTAATTTGGAATTTTTATATGGAATTAGGTGTTTACATTGTAACTTTTATTCGGATTTAACTTTAATTCTGAATTAAAGAGGAATTAAACCTCCCATGTAAACGCACAGATTTTTCCTTTTTGGGGTGTGTGTGTGTGTGTGTGTGTGTGTGTGTGTGTGTGTGGGGGGGGGGGTAGGGGGGGGGGGGGGTAATACAAGTATTACTGGATAGTAATGACCCGAACTGAATATGCGGCTCCCAGAACTTCAGAAACGAGCCCGGCCATTGTCCCCTTTCTTCTCACGTTACACTGACAGGTAGGACAATGATTCGTCGAGCAGGAGCTCGCGCTCTCCTCCCGTTGGCTGACTTGTACACGTCAGCAGTCAATGAGTCGGACCGCAGTTCTGTCATCCTCTTCCTGGTGTGAACGTGTTGACACATGATTACACCTCTCTCTCTCTCTCTCTCTCTCCCTCTCTCTCTCTCTCTCTCTCTCGGCGACGTCACTTTGTGTCTCTCTGAAACTCCCCGTGAACTTACACGAGTTCTCTCCGACTTCTCTCAACTTCTCCCCCTCTTCTCCTGCCGGCTCCAGGGTTGTTTTTTTTTTTTTTCTTTTTTCTGGGGGAGGAAAAATAAAATGACGCGGTCCCCCACCGGAGAGACCGTCGTGTTGGAGGGAGAGCAGCAGCCGCTCACGAGCGCTCGCAGCTCGGTGTAGAGGCGGGCGTCACGCGACGCCGGAGACGACGGCAGGTTTGTTGCAAAACAGCCGCTTTTTTTTTTTTTTTTTTTTTTTTTTTTTCCACGTTTAGAAAAATGAGGTTTCGGCTCGTCCGGAGGAATCTGCTCGCGCTGCTGGGAGTCGCGTTCGTGATCCTGACTCTGCTGGTTTCCACACGTGTGTTAATGGTTTCTGACGATGATGACGCAACGCAGCCCGGCCAGGCAGGTACCGGGAACCAGGGCTCCCAGTTCAGGTTCGGCTCCCTGGCAGAGCTGACCCAGTCCGTTTACAGCGCCAACTACAAGCAGTGCGTCCTCAACGCGGACAGGTTCCCGGGGGACCCTCAGCTGGTTCTGGTCGTGCAGGTTCACAACAGGCCCGAATACCTCAAGCTGCTCATCAGGTCCCTGGAGCGGGCCGCCGAGGTCCACAGCTTCCTCCTCATCTTCAGCCATGACTATTTTTCGGAGGAAATAAACGCCATCGTGCAGGGGATAACTTTCTGCAAAGTCCTGCAGATTTATTTCCCCTTCAGCACCCAGCTGTATCCCGAGGAGTTTCCGGGTCAGGACCCGCGGGACTGCCCCCGGGACGCGTCCAAGGAGAGCGCGCTCCAAACAGGATGCCTCAACGCCGAGCACCCGGACTCGTACGGGCATTACAGGGAGGCGTTCATCACGCAGACCAAGCACCACTGGTGGTGGAAGCTGCACTTCGTGTGGGAGCGGGTCCGGGCCATGCAGGGCTACGGCGGCTTCGCCGTCTTCCTGGAGGAGGACAACTACGTCCTGCCGGACTTCTTCCACTTCTACAAGTCGATGGTGGAGTTCCGGAGGAGGAGCTGCGCGGACTGCGACATGCTGGCTTTGGGAAACCACGACGGCCTGAACGGTTTCTCCGGCCTGCACAACAAGGTGCTGACCGCCGGGTGGATGTCCACCAGGCACAACATCGGCATGGCCGTCTCCAGGGAGGTGTACTACAAGCTGATGGGCTGCAGCAACGACTTCTGCACCTACGACGACTACAACTGGGACTGGACGTTGCAGCACCTGTCGGGCACCTGCATCACGAAGCCGCTGAAGGTGCTGGCGGCGCAGGGATCCCGGGTGCTGCACACGGGCGACTGCGGGCTCCACCAGAAGGAGAACTGCCGGCCGGAGTGGGCGTTGCAGAAGGTGGAGGAGGGCCTCCCAGGTGGCCAAGGACGGCCTCTTCCCTCAGGCGCTGGTCCTCAGCGCCGCAGAGGCGGTGGAGCACAAACCGCACATGAAGAACGGCGGCTGGGGAGACGTTCCGGGATCATAGTCTATGCAATAACTACGTCAAACGTCTTTGAACTTCCCTTTTTTTTTTTTTTTGGCTAAAATGTTCTTTCTGCATATGTGCCATCTTAATTAACTTTTAAAAGACGCTGTAATGGTTTATGTTAGGGGTGCACGATAACTATATGTAGGAAATTATGACGTCATCCCGATAACTCCGATATCACGACGAATAGCCCCGATAACATTTATATTTCTGTCAACACAGCAGTGTCTCGCTCCCTCTTGAGTCCTTGAATGTCCGGCAGTGAATGTTATGTTCAAGTGACTTCGGCATAATCAGAAAAACGAATACTCAATCAGGAAAAATCAAGAATATCCCCTCATGCCAGAAAACAACTTGTTAACTCGGTCATAATTTTGGTAGTTGCTGACTTTGATTGATATTCCCAGTATTTTCCCTCATGTTACACAAAAAAAAGGAAAAAAATAAAAAAAAAGGCTGAAAGAACGACTAGCAAACAAGGGAACGTACGGAATTTACGTTACACCTTGAATGCAGCATGCAGCACAGCACTGATCACAACAAACATGGCGGTGTGGAACTACGTTAAAGTTTCAGAAGAAGATAGTTTGGTGGTTATTTGTGACGAATCCTCCGAGTGAATTCTACGAGGAGGGAAGCACAAGCTTTAATACGTAAAACCTGATCAGCCACCTACAACATAAAATCAAGTTTTAATCGCGCCAATGTGAGCTAACGGAAGCTAATGCTAACGTGCTCTCCTCTCCCCTCATTCCTCTCATCTAAAGCTTCCATGAGATTAAAAAAATAATAACTACTGAACCTCATTTACTTTAATTAAAGGTATTAATTTAAATGGAACCACAAGTCAAAATCCTTTAAATGTTAATCTTTTTCAGTTTGTTATTCTGATGCATGTATTTCCATCAGTTCAAGGAGCCTTTATTTTTTTTTATATCAGTCAGGTTTGTTTGATAGCTTTATGAAAATGTTTGAGAGGCTTGCCAGTAGTTTTTCTTTAGAAAAAATAAATATCTGTTTATTTAAAAAGTCAAAACTATATTAGATTTTGTTCATAGTATTGCTGTAATGATCTAGAGCAGTGGTTCTCAAACTTTTAATGCTGCGTACCACCTGAGAAACTATTGAGCTCTCTGAGTACCACCATGATGACCAATTTAAAAATATAGCCATATATTCCTTCTCAATTAGCTTTAAACACACAGGAGAGATGTTTATTCCTTATTGTGGGTATTTATTGTTACCTGAATTTCATTTGAAACGTTGTATTTATACAACAGAGAGCGCTCGTGTACCATCGGTGGTACGCGAGCCACAGTTTGCGCACCACTGATCTTAGGTATATGTGTTATCGGTTATCGGTATCGGCCTTTAGGAGCTGAAAGTTATCGGTTATCGGTTTAAAAACCAGTTATCGTGCATCCCTAGTTCCTGTTTCTTCTCTCTCCTCCAAAGAAAAAGGTCTTCCAGGCAACAGGACCAAATGAAATCCAAGCATGTGAAATGTTTTTGTTCTTTCTGTCGTTCACCAAAGCTGCACCAGTGCCAACACCTTTCTTCGACAAGTGCCTTTTTATCCGTTTCAGGTTTGTTTGCGTCTAAGCAGGACGAAAACTTTAGATTGAATTTAATTTAATCCGCAGTGATGTGAAATGAGGTTGCGTGCACGTGTGATTATTTGCATTTCATTTGCAAACACGCAGGCTCACGTGAGCGCTTGTGTAACTTTCATGGAAAAGTTGTTGTTTCACGAGCTTATAATGGTACAATTAAAAAAAAAAAAAAAAAAAAACACACGTACAGACTGATGGCTTTAATCAAAAATGCCTTCGACAATCTTCATGGTGATTAAATGTTTGCGTTTGTGCCACAGGCCGTTGTGTAAATGAAACTCGTATTAGAGCTCTGTGTGTTGGACTGAGGGGACTTTATGCTCGTCGTATTGATCCTCTGCTGCAAAAACAGAAGCTGGATGGGTTTATTTTTCTCTTTCTGTGGGGATGTGACTGTATGTTTGCTTTCTGATAGAGAAAAAGAGAGAAAGATGACCTTTTGGAACCAAGACTTCTGTTCTTATAGGAATTAGAGTCATATTTGATGCTGCTTTTCTATATTTGCACCTTCTTTGATGACAAAAAATGTTTTGGGACATCGAAATGAGAACAGACTGAACTGTACTGGGATTTTTCTCTTTTCTTTTGATTGAAACGAAAGGAAGGAAACGTTTCTTTCATCCTGTTTTTGTTGAATTTGCCTTTTAAGAGAGTGAAAACAAATGTGGTTCCACTTTTAGAGCTTTGAAGACGACCAAAAGTGCCTTTTCTCCTCGACTTGTTTCTGAAAAAAGATTTTTTTTTTTTTGAATGTGCACTGAATGTTTTTAACTGAGTACTTATGAACCAATAATCCGATGCTGGGGACTGTTAATGTTAGAGGACGACCCGGAGACGTTTAATTTCAACCAAAATCTTCAAAATGATTCCACGTGTGGCATCGATCTTCTGCCACTGAGATGATGAGAGCTTTAACCTGATGTTGCACTGAAATAAATCCCAGTTTTATCAGAGACCAGACCAGACGCCCAGCAGGTGTTTCTACGAGGAAACTCCTCCGGTCTTTACGTCTGGAAATGTGTGAATTATTTGATTCTTTCCACTGTGTTGTTTGTTTCTGATCGTCACTTGAAGTCGCTGGTCATCGGGCGCTCTCTTCACCAAATGGGGAAATAACAGAAGTTGAATTTGAACTGTTTTGATCAAGAATAATAAACTTGCAAATGTCATTTTAAATTTTGTATTTTTTTTTTTTTGTCCCACAATTTTAAGAAGCTGCTTTGTAACCTGAGATTTGAAGAAGAACCGTTTCACAGTTATAAGAGCCAAGGTGCTCGTAAGAGAAATGGCACAACTTCAGGGAACACTTCCTCCTTAATTCAGAATTAAAATTAAATCTGATTTTTAAAATGGACTCGGGGCAGTTTAATTAATTATTAATTAACGTGGCGTGTTTGTCATCAAAACAATCGTGTTGCCGTAGCGTGTTATTAGCGGTTTGCCCGGCAGCTGTAAAGCACAATGGATCGCCAACATGACAACGTTGGATGAGAGAACATATTCACGACACGTCCTGACCGGTGTAGGCGGCTATTAGCGTTAGCAGTTGCTACCAATAGCATCTGTATCCACAAAGAAAATAACGACATGGATTTATTGTGTTGTTTACGTCACGTAGCCTATGTAGCAACTGAACCGGTAGAAGAAGACAACTTTAGGTAAGAAAATCAAGTTTTATTCAACACTTGACAACTTTAACGTGAGCAACTACGGGCTGGATTGTCTCGGTTCTATTCAGGTAATTCAGTTCGTGGTTGGAAACTAAAGACTCAGGTCGGGTCGGTTCCGGGTCCAAATATTGCAGGTCCATTTGGGTTCGGACTTCCGGACTTATGATAATAGCTCGGGTCGGGTCGGTTTCAGGTCGAATTTTAACGGGTCCATTCGGGTTCGGACTCCCGGATCCAGGTTGAATTTTCACGGGTCCATTCTGGTTCGGATCCCGTGGAAGAAGACCTCTAATCTTTGCGCATTAGTAAAGTATTGTCTGAGGCTCTTTTGTAAACTCAGCTCATCTTTATGACTCCGTGTGGTCAGAGGCGGTATTACTACACAAAGTGGCTTTAAATAAAGAATTAGCTGCCTGTTTGACTAATAGGTTTTTCTCCCACTAGGGGAGTGTTTTAATTGCTGTTGTTAAATAATATTTAATAATATTTCCTCTGGGTCTCTGAAAACCACCCAGAGACAGTTTGTATTGTAATAGAAGCTTTAAAAGATTAAATTGAACTGAATTAGGTAGCTGTGGATGCTCTGTTCGGTGTTAATCTTTAAATACAGTATTTTTGCATCCCGAGCAGACTTTGGTTTACTCAGGTATCTACGCTGTAGCTGTAATTAGAGCTGGTTGAATAGATCTCTAAAACGTTAAGCAAATGAGCTTCATCCCTTCTTTTGTTATCTCCTTTAACAAAAGGAAACACCGGAGCGTCCTTAATTAAAGGACGGGAGGTAATACTCGTGTTTAAAGCAGCTGGTTTATTGTCATCCAGTTATTAAAGTATGATTCATGTAAACTTCTCAGAAGACAGGAAGGTCAGTGTGAGGAGGCTGACTTTTTTTTTCTACTGTGGCTTTATCTTTTTGAATAACCAAAGTCGTAAATTGAGCCATAAAGTAGTCGTGACCTGGTTTTGACCAGGTACAGCTGACACTTGAAAACAGAAGTTTACACGCACGCCATAAAAAGACACATAACCTTTTTTTTTCTGTTCCTCCCTTCTGTCTGACATTAAAGCAGACTAAATTTTTCCTCTTTGAGGTCAGTTGGATTACTAAAACCATCTGTATTTGCTAAATGCCAGACTGATGAGAGAGGATTCCTCTTTACTTTCTTCAGAGTGAGAAGTTTCCAAACATTTCCTTCGTATTTGGTATCGATGCCTTTAAACTGACGTGGGTCAGATGTTTCAGGTTTCCTTCCAGAAGCTTCTCACAGCTGTTTTCTGGTATTTTGTTCCTCCTGAAAACTCAGAACACAGATCGTAGTCTTTTCACAGCTCTGCCCACGGATGTGGCTCCAAAATATTGATTTTGTTGCCCTTTAGGCACTTTATAACTAAGACGGCTTCACCCCTTTTACCTCCAAATATAACGATGGACATCATGGCCACATGGTTCAATTTTAGACTAATCAGACCACAGGACACGTGCCCCAAAATTAAACTCTTTGTCCCTGCAAGCTGTCTTTCTCTTTTATGTTTATTTTGCAGTAACGTCTTTTTCCTGGCTGAGGAATAAGGACACTCTCTGACCAGCTTCAAGAGCATCTTCTCAAGGTGTTTGGCGTTTCTTCTGGGGTTGATTTGCACATTTTGCACCAAAGCAGGTTCATCTCTGGGACCCAGAACCTGTCTCCTTCCTGAGAGACGTGGTGGCTGGACTTCACCATGGTGTTTATATTCAGGTATAATTGTTTGAACGGGTCAACGTGGCACCTTCAGGCATCTGGAAATTGTACCAAACGATGAACCACACTTGTGGAGGTCTGCGGCTCTCTTACTGATGTCTTGGCTGATTTTCTTACATTTTCTCACGCTGTCACATAAGCAAACAGTGTGTTTGGGATGTGCCTTAAAATTCATCCACAAGACATATCTCCAGTTAACTCAAATGTTGTATTCATAATCTGGGCTGGTTTAAGAAATGTCTAACGCAAGAATGTGATGCAAAAGGCTTTAACGCAGCGGTCTGATGATAAACTACCGTCTTTGACCAGGAAAAGATATTTAATTTGACTGTTCTTCGAGCTGGCGCTGGTCGCGTGTCACGTGACCGAACCGTCCGTTTTCATTGGTCAGGTCGTGCTCTGTTTATTTCCGGAAGTAAGTTGTTGTCAGTCTCAGGACTTTCAGACTACCAAACCTCCAATAACCGCTCCAACAGGTAATCTCTTACAGCCCACGTGCATTTAAACCGTTTTGTTTCATCAGTTAGTCCGACTAAATAGTCTTGTCGCTCCGTTTGGATGAATAATGTTCACGTTTGTAGGTGCGGCTAGCGTTAGCCCGTTAGCTGTTGCTCTCGCCAGATTATATAACAGACTTTTGTCCGCGACACATGAAACAAAAGCGACACGAGACGCGATTCCTGGCTCTAAGTGTAATGTGTGAGGTCCAGTGAAGACTCTGTGTTTCAAAAGTAAGCTTAAATGGACGTGAAAGTGAGCGCTCGAGCCACCCGTTTGGATGACATGACGTCAGCAGAGACCACAGAGTCTTTGGATGATGTTGTTTTTTTTTCTCAATAAAATCACTTATTAATGTCAACGAGGTGTTTGGCAGCTCATCTGCCCCCGTGAATTACACGTCAAAGCTTCAGTGTCGGAACCGTTGTTCTTCTGTATCTTCCAGTCCGGACCCGGAAGGATGGCTCACTGGTTCCACAGAAACCCGCTGAAGGCAACAGCGCCCGTGTCCTTCAACTACTACGGAGTGGCAGGGAGCCCCTCCGCCAACAAAATATGCAAGTAAGTCCCCTTAACACCCTCATCACGAGGCCTGTTTTTTTCTCCTGACTCAAAAATGGTGGCTGTATGTATAATCCTGGTCTCAAGAGCTAAGACATGACATGTGAGATTAGTCCAGATGCATCAGCATCAACATGTGAGTTTCCTCTGCAGGTGGCTGGACTGTCCCTGAGAGAGGGCGAGAAGTTCAGTCATCCAGGAGACACTCAGAGTAGAGAAGAGCCAGTTGAGGTGGTTTGGTTTGTGCGTCTGGTCAAGTCAAGTCCATCCGTAGAGAAGGTTATGAGGCAGATCCAATTATTATTTTTTGTCTTCTCTGGGAATGGTGTGGTGTCTTCCTGGAAGAGCTGGAGGAAGTGGGTGGTGAGAGGGAGGCCTCGGCCTCAAGCTGCTGCCCCGATGACCAAAATCTGGATAAGCGGAAGTTAATGGATGGAGGGATGGATCTCTTAAAATTCAAAAGAACAAAAACACCACGTTATGTTAAATATATATATACTATAACGTTCATTCACTAAACAAACTAAATCTCCTTACCTTATTATCTCATTTACATGACTGGATTTCATTCTGATCCTACATTGTTGCACATCTAGAATCTCCTCTGCTCTGTGTATCGCATGCGTCAGAAAATATATAGGGTCAACCACCGGACAAAAACGTCTTAATTTAAGCTGTCACTATTTTAAGCCATCACTTTTGAAGGCCAAAGTGCTAGAATAGAATAGAATAGAATAGAACGCCTTTATAGTCATTACACAGTGTCATGAGATTCATAGCTGCCCCATAGGGTGCACACATACACATAGAATGGATAAAGTATGCACAATCTCCAATATGCAAAGAAAAAAAAAAAATTTACACATTACAAGATAAAACACAATATAATAAAGAAAAACCAGTAGGCAGAAACAGAAACCTTGAGACAAGCAAGGTGGCTAATAGTAGCAGCATCCAGTGGTGTATTACCATGTGTGACATCATGAATATTATACATGCATCAGTATCAATGACTTGTAATAGTGATTCTCTGGTGGTATAGATAACGCAGAAAGCGTGTTGCATGACTCTGCTTCTTACTTCCTTAATGAAGACAAACAAACGGATAGTTCCATTACTTTTGCGTTTTTACTTGCGTTCACACAAAAAAATGAATGACAAACATTTGTAAACTTAGCCACGCCCCCAAGCGGCAATCAGACCCATTGAGAA
>JAGFBZ010001087.1:0-23837 GCA_018398805.1 Hirundichthys speculiger
AAAAAAAAATTATTTATGTTAAGTGCAGTTCAAGAAAACTGTCATTATTGTATTTTTAATAAAAATAAGTATTAATGTTAAGTGCAGTCAAGAAAGACTGTTTATTTTATATATTATTTTATTTAGATACATGGTACATTGTTGTGTACATTACTGTTAAAAATGCACTTCTAATAAAGTGAGTGTTGGCAAAACCGGTTGTCATTTTTATGAGGCAGCGGGGGTGTTGTCGGCAGCTACTGAATGTAACTAATAAAGTAACTTGTAATCTAACTTAGTCTCTTTTAAAATTAAGTAATCTGTAAAGTATCTAAATTACTTTTTTGAAGGAGTAATCAGTAATTACTATTCAGATTACTTTTTAAAGGTAACTGATCAGCTGTCTGGTTGTTCTCATGCTCTCTTTCATTCTTGTAGGATTCATTGATCAGGTCTTACAGTTCTCTAAAATGACCACTTGATGGCGGTGTTGTGTTGTTTATGAAGTGATGCTCAACACTGAAAACTAGTGACGTCATACTTCTGCATAAATGACATTAAACATCAGATTTTTCTTTTGTCATTTATGAAAAGATCCCAACTGAACTACAAGGTTGAGATCTGAAGAAATGTTAGAGCCATTTAAATAAACGACCTCTGTTCAAAGATAGTCTCAAACAACTGCAACTATTAGATTTACAATCTGACAAAAACTCCTCTGCATTTTTAAATTATCGTTTGAGTGTCACAGAATCAGAAGTAAATGTGAACCTTCTTATTAAAACTTATTCTTTCTCTGTTCTCATTTAATTACTTGATTTTTATGCAAAACTGAATTCAATAGTCGTCAATTTCTGTGAACACATTTTATTAAAAGGAAATAAAATACAGGATTATTGATCATATACAGTTTTAATTTGAGATGTTAAAGTCAGATAAATGATTTATCTTCAAAGATTTCAATCTCAGATTCATTAAATTGACATTTTAAGTTCCTTATTTTTCCTGCTTCAACCTGCTGCATCAGGATGAAGGAGTTTTATTGAAGATATCAGAGATGCTGAAAATAAAACACCGTCGTCCCCACAGATAACGATCAGTCTGGTCTGGATTTAACAGTTCAATTAAAAAAACATCAGCTTTATTTAAGTTTCATGATAATGAAGTTTCAGTTTGTTGACACATTAAATCAGTAAAATCTACAAAATGACTCAGTGTTCAACTTTAATCTGACTAACTGATTAGCATAAATGTAGTCAGTTTAGGTGAATAAAATCATCCTGAGCAGTGATCAGCTCCATGGATGAACAGACACAGGAAGGAGGCACCAAAACAAACTCAAACATCAACAAAACAACAAGAAGACGTCAAAGTACCGCCCATAAAGAGTGATTGACAGCTGATCTCTGAGCAGTGAAGAAATGAAACAGTGAGTTTTCAGCAACAATGATGGAAACTAAAATCCCACATTTGAACCAACTGTGAATGAACTCAGCAGTGGATCCATCATATAAAATCTCAACTCCAGCATGTAGCGGCTGAGTGAATGTGGTCTGGACTCTGTGGAGGAGAGTCATGGTTTCAGAGACGCTGTAGAAAGACAGAATACCTGCTCTGTGATCCAGGTAAACTCCAACTCTGGAAGAAACCAGGACCTGAAACTGGAGTTTGAACTTTGTTGTAGCAGAATAGATAACTGTTTGTGTCACAGCATAATAACCAAGATTTATCATTTAATCCAAATATACATTCATCTGAACTCCCTTTTCTGCTGATATTCTTGTATGTTACTGCTACACCAACTCCTCCTCTTATCTCCACCTCCCAGTAACAACGTCCAGTCAGACTCTCTCTACTCAGGACCTGAAAACAAAAACTGAATCTGTCTGGATGACTGGAATAAGACTGTGTTTCTTCCATCAGTGTCACTCTTCTGTTGTCTTCAGATAATAACAGACGTCTGTGTGCTCTGTTTGGATCCAGTGTGATTTCTTGTGAATATTTCAAGAATCCAGCTCTGGTCTTTGGTTCCTCTGATGACACTGGAACATCCACTTCAGCCACTGACAGTGAGATGTTTGTCCATGTCTCTCTCAGAAGCTCCTGTAGTTTATCTCTGGTCTCTGACACAGCTGCTGTCACATCCTCAAAGTACCTCAGAGGACCAGTATTGATGATGGATGAGTGTGGAGACTCACTGAGTGGTGACAGTGAGGGGTAGTTGTGGAGAAACTGGTTGTGATCCTCTGTTTGTGACAGCTGCTTCATCTCAGCATCTTTCCTCTTCAGATCAGTGATCTCCTGCTCCATCTTCTCCTGAAGCTCTTTGACTCGACTCACTTCAGTTTCCTGATGGGATCTGACCTGCTGCTTCACATCAGAGCTTCTTTTCTGGATGAGACGGATCAGCTCAGTGAAGATCTTCTCACTGTCCTCCACTGCTTTATCAGCAGAGACATTGATGGCCTCCACCTCCTGTTGAAGCAGCTTCACATCTTTCTCTCGGTCCTGGATTCTCTGCTGGATTTGTTGTCGACTCACCTCCAGCTCCTTCTGCTTCTCAGCTCTTTCTGCTGCTGCTGAGACTGTTTCATGACCTTTATGTTCATCCATTAAACAGAGATAACAGATACTCTGCTGATCAGTACGACAGAAAACCTTCATCACCTCATCATGACGAGAGCAGATGTTCTCCTGGAGCTTCTTGGAGGGGTCCACCAGCTGGTGTTTCTTCAGTTGAGCTACATCATAGTGAGGTTGGAGGTGTTTCTGACAGTAAGAAACTAAACAGACCAGACAGGACTTGACAGCTTTCAGCTTCCTCTCAGTGCAGACATCACAGGCCACATCTTCAGG
This sequence comes from Hirundichthys speculiger, assembly GCA_018398805.1. Lineage (NCBI taxonomy): Eukaryota > Metazoa > Chordata > Actinopteri > Beloniformes > Exocoetidae > Hirundichthys > Hirundichthys speculiger. The sequence continues at coordinate 2,836 of JAGFBZ010001087.1, forward strand.
TCCAGCATAGCAGTGATCAGCTGGAGCAGCTTGGAGTCCAGTCTTCTTCAGCTCCTCCACTAACTCTGCTAACATGGTGTTTTTCACCAGGACAGGCCTCGGTGTGAAGATGTTCCTGCACTGAGGACAGCTGTGGATTCCTTTCTGATCATCTCCATCCCAGTGGGTTTTAATACAGTTCATGCAGTAGTTGTGTCCACAGGGAATAGTCACTGGATCCTTCAGTAGATCCAGACAGATGGAACAAGAGATGGTTCCTTTGTCCAGCTGAACTCCTTTCTGAGCCATGTCTCCTCTCAGTAACGACGACTGTCTGAGTTTAACTTCCTGAAAGCTGGAACCAGTCTGAGCTCTGATCTAAATGTGTTGATGAAGAGAATGTGGTCTGTCAACTTCTGTTGGCTCCACCCATCTTCAGACTAGTCAACCTGAAGGGAGGGAACAAGGAGACAAGGAACGAGTGATGGCTTTGTTTCATAAAGAAAGAAGGAGGAGTTATCAGACTGATTCAAGCATGAGGATCAGATGGTTCAAATGATGTCATTTCTGCATCATTTCACCTTCAACTGGTGATAAATGGGGGAGTTTCTTCACTGTAAAAGTTTAACTGGTTTCAACTTTGACTCTTTTTCTGCATGAATGTAAACTGTAGATCTGAAGGGAGGGAACAAGGAAACATGTGACAGAGTGGAGATCTCTGATCTGTAAATCAGATTCACTGATGACAGAAGGCTGAGTCCAGTACAAGTATGAAGTTGTGGAAGTAAAAACTGGACTGAGAACCAGAGATGAAGGTGAGAGTGTTTTTCTTGGATCTTCCTGGTATTTTAGCAGCTCTGTGATCCAGCTCCACTCCAACTCTGATCAGAACAGACGTCTGTGGTTCTGGATCCTCCTGAGTGGGTTTTACGTCTCTGAGGCTGAAACTGGTCTGACGACATGTTTCTGCAGTGAATGTGGCCCGTCAGACATGTTTGTTTCCATCAGCTGGTTGATCTGAAGGGAGGGAACAAAGAAACCTGACAGAGTGGAGATGTTTGTGTGTCAGAGCAGAAGGAGGAGGAGGAGGAGGAGTTATCAGACTTTTATTAAAGGACGAGGAGAGCTTTGAAACACACACCACATTATCTGGTGTTATTTTTTAATGTTTATTTATTAATCAGCTTCATTCAGAATATTCTAGGACCCAGACATTCACTAAAAGATCAGTTCATTTTTATCGTTAAAGTCTACTGGAACCAAAGAAGGATGTCAGGAGGATCTGATGAAAACTGAAAATCAGAGAAAAATATCAATGAATGTCTATTTATTGACTCTAATTGATTGATTTTCACATTATTTATTATTTATTTGTGGACAGATTGAAGCTCCGGTTGAGGCTTCTTCAGTTCTCAGTCTATCCAGATCTCATTACCGCCACCTGCTGGTCAGAGGAACAACGAGCTCCACAGAGACTGAGCTGCTGCAGGTCACCTGATTTTATCTGGACATTCTGAAATGATGACAAAGTCTCCTTTGGTTTTTTTCTTTCTAACTTGTTTTTTGGCAAATAAAATGTCATATTTGGTCAAAGTCAGTGACTGAAGGACACAACTAACTTGTTCCTCATTACGTGGATTATCAAATGAAAAAAAAATAATCTGAGTACTCTTACTGTGCCAAAATTGTTCACTTTTGTTGTTTTTTTAGATTAATTAGGCGTGGCCAATACAAAGCAGCATTGAAGCCACTCCTATTACTATTCGACGTATTTATTCTCGTTTTTTCGCCTTTTTATTCTTCCGTATTCCGTCAAGAATTTTGACGGTTTTCACGGCCCACAGCTTTGAGAAAAACCCAACAAAAAATACATCAAAATCAGCTCGATCGGGATCGGTGTGCTCTGACTTTTGGTGGCGTTCCGTCAAACGGTTTTTCCCGAAAATCCCAAAAAAACGACAAAATTTGGTCCCATAGGAATGAATGGGATTCGGCAGAATTCTGGCAAAAAAAGCCCAAAACCCACCCCTATTTGGACCTGTCTAGCACGGCCATATTTCATCACAGAGACACCATTCGATGTTTAAACGGGTCACAAGACATTGACCTATAACATACTGAAGCCGTGTATTGTTGTGATTTACGGTCTTTGAGAATTTGCGATTTACGTTTAATGATTTTTACAAAATCTTCAGAATTCTGTCCTCACTCTAATGATGTCATCACTCACTCTAGCTCCGAGGAGAGAAGAAACGAACATTTTAAACCTGCCTTTTCCTCTTTCACGTCCACACCTTTTGCTCAACCTACATAAATTATACATCAAAACGTAGGCATTTTGTCCTCTTTCAGATGATGTGACTTCTGTGTCTGTGTGGTGTTTAGTTTTCCGTCAAATCAACCTAGAGTTCAAGGTGGTCCTTCCCAGCTCCTGTTTGTTTCAATGGGGGAAATTCTGAATTCTCTCATCTGACAGGAAAAAGTTTCATGTTTTTACACTGCTGTAATTTAAAAACCGTAGGCATTTGAGAAAATATATATCACTGGAATCCTGAAAGCCTTGTGGCGCTCACGGTTCAAGAATTTTTTCAAAAACTTATTCGGTTTTTGAATTACAGCCGTTTGTTCGGGACATAGAAAATCGGATTTTGACAGAATCGACAGCCTACTGCTCCATAGGCTAAATTTATACTTTTTAAAACTGCTCTAGTTTAAAAACAGAAAACATTGACAAAATAAGAAATTTATCAATGTGGCTGTTTGTTCGGACACAGAAATCCAGGTTTAGACTGACAGGAGACAGTGTAATTTGGAGGTCACTGCTGGAGGAGCTGCACATGTGACTGCCTCCCCTGAAGCCCCCCGCCCCTTTCTGCCTGTTCTTCAGGCACAGTATATGATATATTATGAGAATGATCACAGCCTTGACTCACATATGAGCTTTAGTTCATCCCATTCCTAATCAATATGATGTGGCTCCACCCTTTGCAGCATGAACAGCTTCAACACTTCTAGGAAGTGTGTTTATTGGGGATTTTTGACCATTCTTCCAGAAGTGCATTTCTGAGGTCACACAATGATGTTGGCCCAGAAGGTCAATATCCCAGAAGTCTTCTATCAGGTTTTGGTCAGGACTCTGCAGGCACTCAGGACTCTGGTCACTGGTTCAGGACTCTGCAGGCCACTCTGGTCTGGTCACTGGTTCAGGACTCTGCAGGCCACTCTGGTCTCAGGACTCTGGCACTGACTCTGCAGAGAGGAAGTCTGGGGTTCATGTAGCATCACCACAGGTTTAGTTGACAGAGTCAGTTACCATGGTAACAGACCTGGAGAATAGGTTTCCTCATTTTCTGAAAAGGCCCTTCTTCTGGTCTGGCTTCAGGACCCACCATCACCCTCAATGACAAGCCACGACCCAAATCAAGGAAAATTTCCAACTTTTCAAATTTATTGAATGAAAAGATCGTGCAGTTTGAATCGGAGATAGTATAATAGAATATCACAGAATGCCAACACAAAAAAAAATGTTATTGGTGAAACAAAATGGCAAAAAACCAAAATGACTTCAAGTGGGAAATATTCCCTTTGATGCTCAATTAGCTGCATTTTAATTAAATCCAAAACATTTCACTTCAGTAACTTCAGCCTTTTTTAGCAGACTCAACATTCACAAACATGAAATAAAACAGTGCAACCACTGAGCAGTAGTTTAAAAAATAACTCAAATACAGGGTTCCCGCGGGTCCTTAAAACGTCTTAAAATGTCTTAAATTAAAATCTGCATAATTAAGGTCTTAAATTGTCTTAAATTTACGGTAAATTTGTTGTCGGTATTAAATTTCCAGACGGTGCATTTAATGCCAATAGGAAAACACTGCGCCGTTCGGCGCATTTCGTGGTTATCGAGGAGAGTGGAAAGATGCAAAGAAGATGGGGAGGTGTAAATTTAATGAAAAATGGATGGAAGACGATTTATTCAAGAGGTGGTTGGCTCCTGCTGAAAACAACAACAACGCCATGTGCAAATATTGCAAATAGACATTTTCATTCGGGACCATGGGGCTCAAAGCCGTCGAGTCGAGTCGCACATAAGAGGAGAAAACCAGCAGCGGTATGTGGCAGCAGCTAGCGGGACCAGGCTAATTCCTGCTGCTTTGCTTCCAGCAGCACAACCTAACATTAGTTCAGGCGTCACTTCTCAGTCGGCTATGACAAGCTTCGTTTCACCACCGGAGACCCAAAAGGCAGAGGTACTGTGGGTTCTCCATACTGTTGTGAGGCACAAATTCATTTAAATCAAACAAAGACGTAAGTGGCGTCTTTGCCCCGATTTGTTCCCCGATTTCCAGATAGCCAAGTCATTCACCTGTGGTTAGAATAAAACGGCATACATCGCCAAATATGGTCTCGCTTCATTCACCTAGAAGGAGCTATCGCGCAGCGTCAGCGAGAAGACCTACGTTGTCATGTATGATGAGAGCATGAACAAAACTACAATAACTAAACAGATGGACCTTCATTTGCGGTTCTGGGGCACAGATGAGACCGGAACACAGCACGTAATCTCCCGCTACTATGGGTTTGGAGTTCATGGGTCACTCCAGAGCCGAGGACATGTTGGCTCATTTCAGCGTCAGTAACATTATGTGTGAAATCGCATACTTCTATTCAGCTCACAGTCTTTGATAACTTTGAACTATTGTGTTGTTACCTTTCAGGTTGTCAGAGTTTAGGGTGTGTTTGGTGTGTAGGGTTTTATCTAAATTTGTGATTTTTATGGGTTGTTGACCGGATGACAGGGCAGGTTAGAGCTGCTACGTCGACTGTCACCCGTTGCCATAGCAACAGTAAACATTCACTAACGGTAACAATAGATGCAGAATCAAGCTATGATTTTACTAGTAACTAAACCTATAGAAAATTTTTAGTCTAATTTGCAAAATTTAATTTGCATTAAATTTGTAGAACACACAGACACTCTCATACACACACACCATGTGTATACATATACATATATGTGTGTGTGTGTGTATATAGTCTTGTGTGTATATATTATACACACGTGTATATATAGAGAGAGAGAGATATCTTGTCAGGGGTTTTGATGGATGTTTTTTTAAATCTCTGTCTCCGTTATAAGTACAACCATTATTAGTTGTAGTAGTAGTAGTATATTAATCATAATTACACTAATTATTGCTTTGCACATTTAATTTATAATTTCCTTTTTTTCCATGTTGTATGTTCAGGAAATGACAAAGGAGTTAAATCCGAACAACATGCTCTCCCTGGATGGATGGATGGATGTTAACATTTGTGTTGTTTTTCCAATCACTTACATTATTTTTCAACCTTTTGCTTTGGTACAGTCTGTTTTTGATGACTTACTTATAATGGAGACTGCTCTGTTGGAAGTATTCTGTCTCTTATTTGGGGGAAAAAAAGTTGTTTTGCAGGATGAACACATGGCCCCTACTGAGCTATGAGAGACTGCTTTAAGTGTTATTGTGTTCCTACATGCAATGCAGTCCTGCATTCAATGCAGTAGTTCTTACGTGCAATGCAGTGTGCTATTTAACATGCAACGTGCAACTTGTGTATGTTATGTTGACTTTGTTCAGCATCACAATGGAACAAAATAGAAAAAAAAGAAAGAAAATGCCTGTGAACTTTAATCGTATTAACAATAAAATAAATTGAGTATTTTACTACGGAAATTGTTTTGACATTTTTGGGTCTTAAATTACATTTGTTGAGGTCTTAAAAAGGTCTTAAAAAGCATTAAATTTGACTTCTAAAATGGTGCAAGAACCCTGCAAATATGTAGCATTTGCTGAGTACCCACTTCCTGAATATATATATAACAGTTTCCTATTAAAACTATCTAGTCAGGATGAAGTGGAGGGCCAGGTTGACAGCGTCGCCTACAGACCTGTTGGCTCTGTAGGTGAACTGCAGGGGTCCAGGAGAGGGTCAGTGATGGCTTTGAGGTGTGAGAGCACAAAGCGCTCAAAGGTCTTTTAATGACCACAGATGTCAGGGTGACGGGTCTGAAGTCATTAAGTCCTGTGGTCCTTGGCTTTTTGGGGACGGGGATGATGGTAGAGGTCTTGAAGCAGGCTGGCATGTGACAGGTCTCCAGTGAGGTGTTAAAAATGTCTGAACACTGGAGACAGCTGATCAGCACAGTGCTTCAGGGAGGATGGGGAGATAGAACCCGGTCCAGCTGCTTTTCAGGGGTTCTGTCTCCTAAAGAGTTTGTTGACGTCCCTCTCATGAATGGAAAGAGTTGTCTCTGAGTGGGGTGGGAAGGGTGGGGCCATTAAGGTGGGTGTTAGTGGAGATGACTGGAGCTGGAGCTGTTGGGAGGGGTTGTGGGGGATGGTTGCAGGACTGTCCCTTTGTCTTTCAAAACGACAGTAGAACTGGTTCAGGTCGTTGGCTAGACGTCGGTCGTTGATGGAGTGGGGGGCTTTAGGCTTGTAGTTGGTGATCTGCCTAAGCCCTTTCCAGACAGATGCAGAGTCGTTAGCTGAGAACTGGTGTTGGAGCTTCTCAGAGTACAGTCGTTTAGCTTCTCTCACCGCCTTGCTAAACTTGTACTTTGCCTCTTTGAATCTGTCTTTGTCTCCACTCCTGAAGGCTTCTTCCTTTGCCAACCTTAGTTGTCTGAGTTTGGCTGTGAACCAGGGTTTGTCATTGTTGTAACTCACCCCGGTGCATGATGGGACACAACAGTCTTCACAGAAGCTGATGTATGACGTCACAGCCTCTGTGTACTCATCCAGATTGTTGGTAGCAAGGTTATTATAGTTTTGAAATTTTCTTTAGTTTTTATTTTTATTTAGTTTTCCAGTTTGCTTTTTTATTTCAGTTTAGTTTTAGTTAGTTCAACAAGTAATTTAGTAGTTTTTAGTTTAGTTTTATTTTGAGGAATTGACTAGTTTCAGTTTAGTTTTTATTTAGTTTTAGTCTTAGTTTTAGTTTTTCTTCTTCTTGCAGTATGCAGCAGTTTATACACCTTTTCGACTTGAAAATTGTGGACATGCGCCCCCTAGTGGCCCCGCCATAACTGGAGGGTGCGGTGCTCCATCAACTAACCCAAACACAGCAGCGTGGAGCATCTGTTACTGATAACGCAGACATGTCTTGGATTGATGATGTTAGGCAGTGGCCTCCAGTTACAGATGAAGGTAGTTTAGTTTTTAATGATTGGTTATGGAAATAGCATGATCTATTCCCATAATCAAACACTAAAAACTGTGGAACGCTGCAACGCTGGCTATAACTAACGTCAACAAGCCATAGAGATTGTGCTGCTGTAATGTTAACGCGAGCGGTAAATTAGGCTATGTGTTAATGTTATATTTAATTTATTTTATCATTCTCCTAAGTCATTCATTTATTCATTGATTTATAGGCTTGTGCTAGTGCCGAGGGCTACAGTAGCCTCATCCTGCTGTTCTTTCGGCCAGAATCGTCCGGGACTCTCAGCGAGACTATGAGTAGTACGAGATTGAATGTTAACGAAAACTCACCCGGCTGTATTCATTTGGAACAAAGTTCTTTCTGTTGATATTTTTCACCCACGTCTTCTTAACTTCTTGTTCTGCAAACAAGGCAGTCTTCGTGCAGTAAAGGCTTGTGTATTTCACATATTTTCTTCTTCCATTGTCGAATTTTCACACCATTGTTGGCACAGTTTATGACGAAACATTATTCCCACTCGACCGACTCGACATTATAAAAATATATATTTGTAGAAAGAGAAAAACACTGGTTAATCTGCGAGCCGGTGAAAGTGTCGCTCTGTAGCACCCTCCAGCAATGGTGGACGGGGTACTTCCGGGGGGCTGGCCCAAAAAGGTCTATATCCGCTTTGCTGCCCCTCTCTCTCTGGAGGAGGGTAGCATAGCGGCTGCTGCAGGACAGGCAGTAATCTCTATGGCAGTAATCGAGGGAGAAAACGAAACGACAATGAAAACGAAGCTGAATTTATCTACAATTCAGTTTAGTTTTAGTTAGTTTTACATCCTTCATTGTAGTTTTTATTTAGTTTTCGTTTTTTTTTAATTGTAGTTTTTATTTTTATTTCAGTTAACTGAAATATTTTTTCATTGCTAGTTTTAGTTTTAGTCTTAGTTTTCGTTAACTATAATAACCCTGGTTGGTAGCAGTCCTGAAAACATCCCAGTCAGTAGAGTCCAAACACGCCTGGAGATCCTCCTCTGCTTCACTGGTCCACTTCTTTGAGGTCCGCACTACAGGTTTGCAGAGCTTTAGTTTCTGCCTGTAGGCAGGAATCAGGTGGAGCATGACATGGTCAGAGTGACCCTGTGCAGCACGGGGGACGGCGTGATAAGCACCTCTGATTGTGGTGTAACAGTGATCTAGTATTTCCCCCTCTCTGGTCGGGCATTTAACAGGCTGTCTGTATTTAGGGAGTTCATGAGTGAGGTTACCTTTGTTAAAGTCTCCAAGGACAATAACTAAAGAGTCTGGGTTGTATCTGGTCAGCGAGTATCCGCTGTCCGTTCTGTCTGTCGGCCTGTGGCGGGATGTAGACACCGACCAGGATGAATGAAGCAAACTCCCGGGGAGAATAAAACGGCTTACAGTTGATAAAGAAAGATTCTCACCTTTGCGCATGAGCGCAGAGTTGGGAGCAGAAAAGTAGGAAATAAATCCTCTGGAGTTGTTGCCCTGATGTTCATAAGCTCTTCTCTCGTTAAGGAGCTCCGGGTACCATCACAAAAAACAGAGTTAAAACACAAAGCGAAACAAAACAACGCACACCAACACACCGAGGCAGCCGTCCGTGGCGCCATCTTGTGGTTTATTATTGGGACTAAGAAGAAAATCTGATCATATTTCATGTCAAATAAATCCGGAATATTTGAAGCTGTGGTTGTTGTCCTCTGGTTTCTGATCAGTAATCCTGCTCATTCTGTCAGTTTTCTCCTACAAATAATGATTTTATTCTTCTGGAGAAAAAGCAGCTCAGATCAATGATGATGCAGGTCATAAAGAGCAAATTAAAGATTTCATCTTGTGATGTCTAAATAAGTCATTTGACTTAAGATGATTTTTGATCAGAAACACCAACGTTATGAACAACAAACAGCATCAACAGGAGGATGAACCTCCTTCAGTTCAGACTATCATCTACTGTGAACGGTAGTTGTGACTCGGTGCCAAAGTTGATCCGGTTAGACAAGTTTCTATGTGAGACATGAAGTGGAAAACAACTGCAGTCCGTCCCTCTGACTGATGTTGAGCTGTTGTTCAGCTGCTCCAGTTGCTAGAAGACTCATTACCTGCATCTGCAGCAGCAGGACTTCAGTGATGGTTGATCACCAGGAAACACAACAAGGGACTGCTGGATAAAAGTGAGCAACCTTCTTAAATCCAGGATATTTCTCCATTTTCCTCATTTTTCCATCCAGGAGCTGTATGTAACATTTGTACTTCAGATCTGATATTGATTCAGAGTCTTTGTGGTTCAGAAACCTTCCAACCTTGGTGAAGTCAATCACATGAAGATTCCAGCTGTGATCATGCTCAGTATTTTACTGCAGCTTCTGTTTCAGTGACTTTATTCTGACTGGAAACCAGTGTTATGAGTCTTCTGAAAGTTTCATTAAAGCAGATGAAGGTGGTTCAAGGTGGAAACATTTACCTGGAACCACAAATACTAAGAACTCTGCTTCAATTAAGGAATCCAAAGAAGAAAAACAGCTTCAAACTGTTTAAATCCCCAGAAACAACGATGACATGAGCTTGATGTTTTCAGCAGTCATTTATTTTTATGGTCCAGTTCAAACCAAATATAAACCTTGTTAGCAGGTCCAGATACAAACCACTGACATTTAATGTCTGTTTTTAAGACTGAAACGTGAATCCAGCGTCTTCAGGAACAAGAGTTTAGTAGCTTAAAGAGTCATGACGTGAAATGGAAATGAGAAAACAGAAGTTAAGGCTGTCTGCTGAGCTGTGACTTGTTCAACTTTACCTGTTGGTCCACATTCCTCCACCTCCCTGAGCTCCCTGAGCTGATGGAGACATTTACGTTCAGAGTTAAAGTTGGCCTCAGACTGCAGATAGTTGGTTTTAAAACCAAAACTAAAGCTGGTCGTCTCAGAGATGTGCAATCTGGCTTCAGATGACACACATTAAAAGTCTCTGAACTGAGTGAAAAATCCTAGTTTCTTTTGTAATGTGCCTTTAGTGACAGAAAAAGAACTGAAAACAACAGAAACAGCAGTCAGTTGAATGTAGTTCAGCTCATCAGAGGCTCAAACTGCAGGATGCAGAAGTGGAGTTTAACACTGTTATTTTACATTCAAACTGGATATCAACAAAGTCAGGATTTATCTGCAGACTGGTTTGTTTGAGAGGACTGGTTTTAGCTGTTTGGACAGAACCAGCTCAGACCTGATGCCACATACACGTGCTTTTACTTCTCATACCTCTCATGATTCATCACCATTTTCAAGATGAATAAGATGTTTAAAAAAAACCGTCTTGTTTTAGACGGACTTTTAAAAATGAAGCCTTCGAGCCTCCATGTTGTCTAAATCTGTCATCCTGGAATAGTTGTCATGTCTTCACTCTGGTTCATAACTCCCAGAACATCTGTCTAATAAAGCTGTGGTTTTCCTTTCAGTGACAAAATGATCCTGATCTTTCTGCTTGTTCCACTGATCTCTTCTGTGCCTGGTGGGTTTCCACACTTAAGGTACAAAACCTCTGAAAACAAATGTTTAATCCATCCATCCATTATCTTCCACTCAATCCGTAATCAGGTCACAGTGGCAGCAGTTTAAGAAAAGAGGCCCAGACCTCCCTCCCCCAGCCACCTCCACTAACTCCTCTGAGGGGACACTGAGAGACTCTCAGGAGATGTAGTCTCTCCAGTGTGTCCTGGGTCTGCCTTATGGTCTTCTCCCAGTTGGACATGGAAAGAGAGCTGGAGGAGCTGGGAGGTTTGGTTGAGAAGGTCCACTCCAGTGTGATGTTGTGGTTCTCCTCTGCCTGATAGGAGCTCTGGATCACATTCACTACAAATGTTGCTGCTGAGGAGACAGAGAGGGAAAGAGAGGAGCAGACACTCTGAGAACTGGACACTGGTGGAAACTAACCAACATTTCATCTAACTGGATTTACTGGAATCACATCAAGGAGGAACATCCAGCTGCACAAAACTCCTCCTTCCATCTACAATGTTTGTGAGCCGCATCGCAGCTGCTGTTCCTAACAGAGAAAAAGTAGTTCCAATCCAAACTCAACATTAAAAAAAGTAAAATTACTATAATATTGTATGATTGACTTTAAATATTGAAGCTATTCGATGTTAAATTGTCAAAATCCAGGTCTGGATTTTTTCATGTGATAAATGATCTTTCAAACTGAACCATCAGGATCAAAGTATCAATATTTTGGTATCGATCCGCCCATCCATGCTTTAAGAAACACCATGTGAAGCGTGAACATGTGAAATGCCCATCAATTAAAATAAACATCTGATATTTTTTAAATGTATTATGTTTATAAAATGTGGTTTAACAGTAAGGAAAAAAATCCCATCCCTGCATAAATGTTGTAAAGTCTGTATTGAAGGAGCGAAGCCTAATGCTTCAAGCTTCTGAGACGTTTGACCAACAGTAACCTGGTCTACTCGCTTCTCTAACTCATTGGTTTCTGTAAACGTTGCTGTTGCGTGTTGTTGTGAAAAAGATTCATAACATTGTGTGATATTAAAAATTTATTTCAGGCTTTCTGAGGCCTTCCTAACCTCTTAAACCCTGGAGTAAAATTACTGACAGGGCTGGATGACATTTTTTAACCGTGATTAAACTCGTCTCAGACGAGGCCACTGTGTTGTTATGATGTTAGGCGTCAACTTGTCTGCAGTTTGACGTGTGTCTGAATAAGATCAAGGTTGTGCTGTTTACCACTTAGCCTTCAGATATTGATGCAACTGTTTTCTTAAGTTACTGTCTGCCCTGTGTGATTTGGCATTCTGTTCTGACCTGGCTCTCATGAACATCTGTAATAAATCCCTGTGCACCTGCGTCAGTTTTTTGTGCCTTAATTACCAGCTGAATTGAATGCTACACCACTGCATAGTATTACCACCCTCACAGGTAAATAGATCCTGAATTTTAAGATAACACATTGTTCTTCTGATGCAGTTAAAATTAACATTTTATTCCAATCGCTAATCAGAGAAAGAAAACGCCAGCAGTTAGCGCCTCAGCCGTCAAAAACCTTTAGTCTTTCTGGGTCAAACACCTGACCAACAACAGTGACGCAACTACCTTTATACCTGACCAGGAACGGCCCTGAACCCCCCCCATATAGGCCCACCAATAACCGGGGGAGGGAAGGGGCTATACTGTCATTGTCATAACACCCACAGATATGAACTATTTATGATTGTTTATTCAAGAATTCAAGAACATTAATATTAAAGAACGACTAAACATCAGTTGCATCTCCTAAACAGAAATGAAACATTTTCTTTTTTACTGCTATTTTAAAGTTACTTATATGCTTCCATTTTAAACAGAAAAAAAAATTTATATTTACATCACATGTTCTTGTTGAACATTTGTTTATTAGCATTACTTGTAATAACAGCCATTAAACCTGAACTTATCCCTCCAAAATTCTAACAATTTAGATAAACATTATTTGATACCTAAAGTACAGAGAAGAAGAATAAAACAGATTTGGTTTTCCTAAATCTCATTACATTTTTACCCTTTTAGATATATTCTGTATCAGAATCAACCTGCTTGATACATTTTATAGTTTTAATATTATTGCTAGGGTGACCCAAAAACCCCAAAACAGGTCCCCCTACTGGCCTCTTGTTGAAACTGCAAAAATACTCAAAGATGATAAAGTAGCTTTATAAACCATACACTTATTTAAAACATCCCTTTTCTGTTTGAAATGAAAATGTTCTGATCTGTAAACATAAATAATGCCTGTAAAGTCTTTAAATCAAAAACGTACATTTAGAGCCTCTGAGGGGCAGAACTTGTTCTGACGCGTGTCCTGGACAGCAACAATAAACCAATGTCCAATACTGCTGTCTTTGAGTGTGTCCAGCCGTTTCTTTTCCAGTCGTGCTCTTCTTTACGCAGGTAAAACAGCTCCACAGTTCATCTCTGGCAGGTTTCCATTCAACAGCTTCATACAACCATTTTCATGCTGCCACACACACGGTCCAAACATTGTTTGTCCCGGTTCACACCTGCTGCTCATCACCTGCACCCAGGCATGGACTGGCCATCGGGCGTACCGGGCAATGCCCGGTGGGCCGACGCACATCTGTGGGCCGTCCCAGGTCTGTCATAAAAAAAAAAAAAAAAGTATATAGTTTTTATTGACCGCGACGGTAACGGACCGGTACTCGGCTCATAAAAATCTCCGAGGGGGGGGGGGGGGGGGGGGGGGGGGGACGGGGACGACGACGACACACTCAACAAACTTAAGAAAGAGACACTGACAGCTAATCAGACAAGCAGGCCCGGACTGGCCATCGGGAGAACCGGGAGGTTTTCCCGAAGCGCCGGCCTGTGATTGGCCTGCTGGCCTGCGTCTCTCTCTCTCTCCTCTTTTTTTTTAAGTCTGCCAGTCAGCCGGCCGCCGCGGCTATCTGACTTTTTTTTTTTTTTTCTAAGTCAAAGAGGCAGGCCTGGCCAATCAGAGGCCACTCAGCCCAGTAGCATGTGAGGAGGACAAGGCGATTGGTTTGTTTTGATTAACACCCGCCCCAACAGTCCGTCAACCACACAGACAGCTGCGGAGGAAGGGGGGTGTGTGACACTAATGCTGCAGTCACGCTGCGAGCCCCGGGCAGAGAGGAAGAGTCGAGGCTTCGACTAAACCACGGACCCCAACCCAGGTAAAAAAAACAAGAAAAGGCAGTGCCGAGAGGGAGAGACAGAAAAAAAGAAAGGCGCTGGAGGAGGATGCGGCCAAATGCCGCAAATTGACAAGTTTATTCAGGCCCCCCCCCAGCCAAGATACCTCTGCAAGTAAGTTATGTAAAAAAACAACAACAACAACAAAAACCACTGGTCCTTGAGGTCCAGGGACCTGGGTCCTTGAGGCTGTACACTTTTACACAGTAGGCTATAGGCCCTGGCCATGAAATTAAACAAGCCACTTTTTATTTACTGTTATCATTCCATTATTATGTATATGAATACAAGGGCACAGTAAGTGAGACATAGGCTACACTATCTTCTATATGAACTATAGTGTATGGAAAACCTGTAAGCATATGTTTGCTATTCAAAGGTGGTGATGGTGATGACATAATCCTGCTGGTACTTCAGGAGAAGCCAGTGCAGAGCAGTTTGGCAGAAGGTCCAGAATCATTTCTAGAGCAACAACATGCAAGTTGCAGACAAACACCAACAGGCACTGCCATTTGACATAAATGGCTCTCATTTCTATTAAGTGGTTGTGAATTTTGCTGTCTGTTGCTGACTTGCTGTTATGTATCCCAGCCCTATATTAGAATATGAGTCAATGTTATGTGATTGCTTATTAGGAACTATACTCTCGGACTGTATTATACATTGCGTCTATCAGTGCGTGCATGTTCTGTGAAGATGTATTCAAAGGCTGTCCCCTCATAGCTGATTCATTGTTTGATTAGGACTTTGTTGTCTTTGTTTATTAAGTTATATTGTAGGCTACACATAAAAATTATGCCAAAGAGGCAGTTGACATTCCACATGATATGATGTTTAAGTAACCTTGGCACTGCGTTAAACCTTTATTCTCTTCTAGTAAGTGTGTTAATGGATTTTGCTGAGGATTGTTGTGTTACTGTATTTTACCAGCCCGGCCCCAAACACAAAAGTTACTGTATATTCCTAACTTAGTTTGTACATAGGTCCCATATTTGAACTTCTATTTGGAATGCAGTGTGTGTGTGTGTGTGTGTTCGTGTACATGCGTGCCAATGCATGTAGGTGTGGGCGTGAACGTGCACGTGTGGGCAAGGTCAGGGTGGCCTGGTTACATGACTGACTCCTGGCCTGAAAAAAGTCTCCCAGTCCGGCCCTGCAGACAAGCGCTACAGTGCTGCGCTGATGTGAACGCAGTATGTCCCCGGGGTATGGTGGGCCGCCAGGGACCAAAAATGCCCGGGCCATTTTTTGGTCCCAGTCCAGCCCTGCCTGCACCTGACCTAAATTACCTGTGTTTGTGCTCTAATGCGCCCCCCCGTGTACAAACACCAACACTACATCTCCATTTACAAACAATGACCTCTATATTAAACAGAAACAGAAATAATACTGTGGCTCCAACAAGCTTCAGAACCAGTGACATGTGGTGAGATTCATGGCTGCTGAGACACTGACTCCATCAGAATCACATTTACACATTTATGAACCCAACAGAGGAGATTATTCACCATCTGGTCAGCAGTAGTTAGCAGGTTATGTTTTATATGTCATATCAGCATCTTTTTAAAAGATTTTCTAGTGGCCTTTACTGGATCGAGAGAAAGAAATGACTACCTGACCCTCAGGTAACAACACAGCGACACCCACACACACAGAGAGAACAACAATTCATGACAACATGTTTGGCTCCTACAGTCTGAGAATGACAGTAACATTTATGTTATGCTCCTCATTTACAGCAGCTGCACATGATCGTAGCTTATAAAGGTCCAGAGCTCCAAACATTTTCATGAAGACCAAAACAAGAATAAATTTCATTCAGCTCAGTTTACTCATAAATCCGTTCAGCTCACATTTCATGAATGAGAGCCAGTGTCTGCTTCAAACTAGTCCTCTTCCTGCTGAATAACAGCCTGATAACCCCTCCTTCTTCTTCCTGCAGTGAAACTCAGTGATCTGTGCTCTGTCTTCATGTTCCCTCCCCTTTAGATCTACAAGTCTGTTGATGGGTGTTGTAACCAGCATGTGTGCTGGGCTGCAAAACCAGTAACACGTGATGTTTAGATCAGAGCTCAGACTGGTTTCTGTTTCAAGGAAGTGAAACTCTCACAGTCATAGTTGCTGAGAGGTGAAATGGAGCAGAAGGGAGTTCAGCTGGACCGAGAGACTTTCTCTTGTTCGATCTGTCTGGATCTACTGAAGGATCCAGTGACTATTCCCTGTGGACACAACTACTGCATGAACTGTATTAAAACCCACTGGGATGGAGAGGATCAGAAAGGAATCCACAGCTGTCCTCAGTGCAGGAACATCTTCATACCGAGGCCTGTCCTGGTGAAAAACACCATGTTAGCAGTTGTAGTGGAGGAGCTGAAGAAGACTGGACTCCAAGCTGCTCCAGCTGATCACTGCTATGCTGGACCTGAAGATGTGGCCTGTGATGTCTGCACTGAGAGGAAGCTGAAAGCTGTCAAGTCCTGTCTGGTCTGTTTAGTTTCTTACTGTCAGAAACACCTCCAACGTCACTATGATGTAGCTCAACTGAAGAAACACCAGCTGGTGGACCCCTCCAAGAAGCTCCAGGAGAACATCTGCTCTCGTCATGATGAGGTGATGAAGGTTTTCTGTCGTACTGATCAGCAGAGTATCTGTTATCTCTGTTTAATGGATGGACATAAAGGTCATGAAACAGTCTCAGCTGCAGCAGAAAGAGCTGAGAAGCAGAAGGAGCTGGAGGTGAGTCGACAACAAATCCAGCAGAGAATCCAGGACCGAGAGAAAGATGTGAAGCTGCTTCAACAGGAGGTGGAGGCCATCAATGTCTCTGCTGATAAAGCAGTGGAGGACAGTGAGAAGATCTTCACTGAGCTGATCCGTCTCATCCAGAAAAGAAGCTCTGATGTGAAGCAGCAGGTCAGATCCCAGCAGGAAACTGAAGTGAGTCGAGTCAAAGAGCTTCAGGAGAAGATGGAGCAGGAGATCACTGATCTGAAGAGGAAAGATGCTGAGATGAAGCAGCGGTCACAAACAGAGGATCACAACCAGTTTCTCCACAACTACCCCTCACTGTCACCACTCAGTGAGTCTCCACACTCATCCATCATCAATACTGGTCCTCTGAGGTACTTTGAGGATGTGTGACAGCAGCTGTGTCAGAGACCAGAGATAAACTACAGGAGCTTCTGAGAGAGACATGGACAAACATCTCACTGTCAGTGGCTGAAGTGGAGGTTTTACTGTCAGGACCAGAACCAAAGACCAGAGCTGGACTCTTGAAATATTCACGAGAAATCACAATGGATCCAAACACAGCACACAGATGTCTGTTATTATCAGAGGAGAACAGAAGAGTGACAAGGATGGAAGAAGAACAGTCTTATTCCAGTCATCCAGACAGATTCACTGTATTGTTTCAGGTCCTGAGTAGAGAGAGTCTGACTGGACGTTGTTACTGGGAGGTGGAGTGGAGAGGAGGAGTAGTTTATGTAGCAGTAACATACAAGAATATCAGCAGGACTGGGTTGTCAAATGATTCCTTATTTGGATTCAATGATAAATCTTGGTCATTAAATTGTGACACAAACAGTTATGAATTCTGGTACAACAACGTTCAAACTCCAGTTTCAGGTCCTGGTTCCTCCAGAGTTGGAGTTTACCTGGATCACAGAGCAGGTATTCTGTCTTTCTACAGCGTCGCTGAAACCATGACTCTCCTCCACAGAGTCCAGACCACATTCACTCAGCCGCTACATGCTGGAGTTTGGATTTTATGTCATGGAACCACAGCTGAGTTCATTCAGCTGAAATAGACTGAAGTCGTTTCAGGGACAGTTGGTTCAAATGTGGATTTTAGTTTCCATCATTGTTGCTGAAAACTCACTGTTGTTTTCATTTTCTTCACTGCTCAGAGATCAGCTGTCAATCACTCTTTATGGGCGGTACTTTGACGTCTTCTTGTTGTTTTGTTGATGTTTGAGTTTGTTTTGGTGCCTCCTTCCTGTGTCTGTTCATCCATGGAGCTGATCACTGCTCAGGATGATTTTATTCACCTAAACTGACTACATTTATGCTCATCAGTTAGTCAGATTAAAGTTGAACACTGAGTCATTTTGTAGATTTTACTGATTTAATGTGTCAACAAACTGAAACTTCATTATCATGAAACTTAAATAAAGCTGATGTTTTTTAATTGAACTGTTAAATCCAGACCAGACTGATCGTTATCTGTGGGGACGACGGTGTTTTATTTTCAGCATCTCTGATATCTTCAATAAAACTCCTTCATCCTGATGCAGCAGGTTGAAGCAGGAAAAATAAGGAACTTAAAATGTCAATTTAATGAATCTGAGATTGAAATCTTTGAAGATAAATCATTTATATGACTTTAACGTCTCAAATTAAAACTGTATATGATCAATAATCCTGTATTTCATTGACTTTTAATAAAATGTGTTCACAGAAATTGACGACTATTGAATTCAGTTTTGCATAAAAATCAAGTAATTAAATGAGAACAGAGAAAGAATAAGTTTTAATAAGAAGGTTCACATTTACTTCTGATTCTGTGACTCAAACGATAATTAAAAAATGCAGAGGAGTTTTTGTCAGATTGTAAATCTAATAGTTGCAGTTGTTTGAGACTATCTTTGAACGGAGGTCGTTTATTTAAATGGCTCTAACATTTTTTCAGATCTCAACCTTGTAGTTCAGTTGGGATCTTTTCATAAATGACAAAAGAAAAATCTGATGTTTAATGTCGTTCATGCGCAGAGTATGACGTCACTAGTTTTCAGTGTTGAGCATCACTTCATAAACAACACAAACACCGCCATCAAGTGGTCATTTTAGAGAACTGTAAGACCTGATCAATGAATCCTACAAGAATGAAAGAGAGCATGAGAACAACCAGACAGCTGATAAATATTACATTTGTTTTTTCAACAAAAAGACTGGAATTGATTGTTTTCTTTATCATTTAGAAATCAAACATGTCTCTAAGGGCCATGAAAAAGTGTCTCCTGGTCTTCTGTTAAATATGGACAAACTCTGGTCATCTTCTCTGGAACATGGTCATGATTTCTTTTAATCTTAATTTAATTCTTCTTTAATTCTTTTCAATCCTAATGTTACCTGAGGGTCAGGTAGTCATTTCTTTCTCTCGATCCAGTAAAGGCCACTAGAAAATCTTTTAAAAAGATGCTGATATGACATATAAAACATAACGTGCTAACTACTGCTGACCAGATGGTGAATAATCTCCTCTGTTAGGTTCATAAATGTGTAAAATGTGATTCTGATGGAGTCAGTGTCTCAGCAGCCATGAATCTCACCACATGTCACTGGTTCTGAAGCTTGTTGGAAGCCACAGTATTATTTCTGTTTTTCTTGTTTAATATAGATGGTCATTGTTTGTAAATGGAGATGTAGTGTTGTTGGTTTGTACACGGGGGGGGGGCGCATTAGAGCACAAACACAGGTAATTTAGGTCAGGTGCAGGTGATAAGCAGCAGGTGTGAAACCGGGACAAACAATGTTTGGACCGTGTGTGTGGCAGCATGAAAATGGTTTATGAAGCTGTTGAATGGAAACCTGCCAGAGATGAAACTGTGGAGCTGTTTTACCTGCGTAAAGAAGAGCACGACTGGAAAAGAAACGGCTGGACACACTCAAAGACAGCAGTATTGGACATTGGTTTATTGTTGCTGTCCAGGACAACGCGTCAGAACAAGTTCTGCCCCCTCAGAGGCTCTAAATGTACGTTTTTGATTTAAAGACTTTACAGGCATTATTTATGTTTACAGATCAGAACATTTTCATTTCAAACAGAAAAGGGATGTTTTAAATAAGTGTATGGTTTTTAAAGCTACTTTATCATCTTTGAGTATTTTTGCAGTATCAACAAGAGGCCTGTAGGGGGACCTGTTTTGGGTTTTTGGGTCACCCTAGTAATAATATTAAAACTATAAAATGTGTCAAGCAGGTTAATTCTGACACTGAATATCCCTAAAAGGGTAAAAATGTAATGAGATTTAGGAAAACCAAATCTGTTTTCTCTTCTTCTTGTCTGTACTTTAGGTATCAAATACCAGAGCTGGGGGGGGGGGGGGGGGGCGGGTTCAGGGGCCGTTCCTGGTCAGGTATAAAGGTAGTTGCGTCACTGTTTGTTGGTCAGGTGTTTGACCCAGAAAGACTAAAGGTTTTTTGACGGCTGAGGCGCTAACTGCCCGGCGTTTTCTTTCTCTGATTAGCGATTGGAATAAAATGTTAATTTTAACTGCATCAGAAGAACAATGTTATGAATCTTTTTCACATCAACACGCAACAGCAACGTTTACAGAAACCAATGAGTTAGAGAAGCGAGTAGACCAGGTTACTGTTGGTCAAACGTCTCAGAAGCTTAAAGCATTAGGCTTCGCTCCTTCAATACAGACTTTACAACATTTATGCAGGGATGGGATTTTTTTCCTTACTGTTAAACCACATTTTTTTAAACAAAATACATTTAAAAAATATCAGATGTTTATTT
Organism: Hirundichthys speculiger; assembly: GCA_018398805.1. Taxonomy (NCBI): domain Eukaryota; kingdom Metazoa; phylum Chordata; class Actinopteri; order Beloniformes; family Exocoetidae; genus Hirundichthys; species Hirundichthys speculiger. The sequence continues at coordinate 23,278 of JAGFBZ010001087.1, forward strand.
TAATTGATGGTCATTTCACATGTTCACGCTTCACATGGTGTTTCTTAAAGCATGGATGGGCGGATCGATACCAAAATATTGATACTTTGATGATCCTGGTGGTTCAGTTTGAAGTATCATTCCTCACATGAAAAAATCCGGACCTAGACTTTGACATTTTAACATCTAACAGCTTCAATATCTAAAGTTGTTTTCTCAGTTGATGTCAGATGAATTTCTGGTTTATTTTCTCCATGAATTGTTTGTTTTGGTGTCTGAACTTTCTGTAAATATCCCAGGAATATTTTCTCAGTTCTCCAGCTCCAACGTGACACGATCATAATCCTTCATTTGAACCAAGTCCAGAAACTCAACATGAGCACAAATACACAAAATGGATCAATAGACTCAAACTGAAACAATCAATTCAGCCTGATCAGGTTTCAGCACATGAGTTCAACATCCATCTAAGATCTATTTCAGAGGCATCTGGATCATTTCTAAAGGTTTTCCTGTGAATTTTAAATGTATTTCCATGTTTTCTGCAGTGAGTGTGAACGTTTAGGGAGTCCTGGACTGTT
>JAGFBZ010001088.1:0-20609 GCA_018398805.1 Hirundichthys speculiger
TTGTGTTCTACGCCATTGAAAACAGTCAGATAAACTATATGAAAAGGAGGTAGGAGGTGCAGTGACAAAGGTGATGTCACATAATCAATGCCTGTTGGGATCTGAATGCTTTTCCTCGTGAGGGCTGATGAGCTTGTCGAGGCAGAAATACAAACACTTGAAACAGTGCAGTCGCCCATATACGCCTGTCCTTGGAGGATGGAGCTGATGCTGGAGAACGTTACCTGAAGACGTGTATTTACTGGAAGACTGAAGGACTTCTGTCTGTAGTTATTTTATACCTGAAATTAAAAAATAAAATGTCTTCATTTAAAAACACAGCTTATGTTGGTTGAAGAATACACATTTCTTCCAATGACGCTTTCACAGGCAGGCGCATTAATGCAGCTGTTTTCTGTATTTATTTTTTTATTTCTTTTGTATGCGCTGAAGTCTCATGTTTAAAGTACCAAATGAAGGATTAGATCTTTAAGTGTGCACTGATCTCCATGGCTCTCCAACAGACAACGTGGTGTTTTTTTCTGAGTCTCACAGAAGAAACATTATGAAAAAAATAAAAATAAAACCCAGTTTCACACCTTTATGCCTTACACTTTACATGCTTGTTCAGATTAGTTTTAAAGGAAACAGGGTAAGAAGTGAGGCCTTGGCCTGCCAGTTATGCAGTAAATGCAAAAGTTTTGGATTGTGTATTCTTGAGGCTTATTTGCTGAAACATGCACAACTCAGACTGCAGCGGGGGGTTAGTGGGAACCCAGTTTTCACAGGATGAGGCTGAATCCATTTCTGTGGAGGAACAGTGACGTTTTAAGCTCAATCACTCGTCGACCCTTTGCATATTGTTCATCTGGCAGGTTGCTCCTTTTCCAGTAAAACACCTTGCTTCGCATATATATGCATATGCATCGATTTTTAACGTTTTATCTTGGGCTCGTGCCACAACGTACCGTTCTTGAAATTCTTGAAGCAAACATCTTTCCTTTTTTTCTATGAATTTTTAAACAAGAACCATTTGACCAGAAGGGGAGAAAAAAAAAAAAACACAAACAAAATGAGACAGATAAGAGGAAAAATAAAGTTGAGTCAAACAAATTACCTTCAAGTTATTAGTGGCTATTTTGTAAATATCAAAGATCCACTTGTCCCAGTGTTCTGGGCTTCATTTGCATTCTGATGAAACTGAAGTGGATGTGTGTGAACTCGGAGGTTATCTGTGGAGCTGCAGCGCCGAGCAGCCGAATCAGACAGCTTCGCAACCGCGTGGCTCGAGAGGATGAGCCACAGACCTCTCTCAAATCACTTCCTTCATAACAATTAAAATATGCAAAGTGATAATTTTCCTTAAGTAGCCTTAAATGTGCAATCTATTTAAATGTGAGGGAAATTGCCTAAAGCTTGCAGTGCGCGTATGTGTGGTGGGTGGGGTGGGGGGATAAATTATGCAAATAACTGAAAGGACTCTTGAAAGCCTAATTTTTCTGTAATAAGCATACTGTTTCATTTAATTTTTTGCCTCTTATTAAAAGTGACAGTTCTTTTGCTCTGTCTGATGGCTATATCTGACACAGGCCTGTGAAACTGACTGCTAGACTAATGGTAAAGCATTTTTGTAGCTTTTAGATGATGGTTACATTCACAAAGTAATTATGCACTAGAGAGTCCAGAAATAAGGTTTAATTACACAGTAATCGCTTCTGATGGACACTGGGAAGTGTGAGCACTGCCAGACTGCAATCCATCAATGACAAACCTCTGGCCAGTTTTAATTCCTCCTCCTCATTTGCATCATAACCTCAACAGCAAGTTGCACAAATGCTGTTAAACGTTAATAGGACCTGTCTCTCCACTCAAAATGAACACTTAAGCCATTTCAATTCTCCCCTTCCCTATATCTCTTTCTTTCACTCCTCCTCTCGCTCACCCTTTCCCCCCCCCCCCTCATATCACACACACACACACACTCTATCTCACAAAGTCCATATCTCCTCTCTCTCGCCTCAATTCTCACATCCTCATGAGTCCTCACATAAATAGACCCTCTTCAGAAGGGAAGCTGAGCACAGGAGACAGTGCACGGTCACTGCTGTGCTAATTGGGAGCAACATGTAAAGTTTTATCTCTTGAGTGCTAACAAACCATACAGACAAGTATAAATTCTTGCTTTGTGAGTCTGCCCGTGCATCTGTGAGAGTAAACGAGAGGGACCGTGGACCTGTCGTTACCCCTTTCCTGGGAGACGGGACAAAATGGTATTTCTATTAACTGAAACCCATCTCTCCTCCTCCTCTGCAGACTTTTATAAGGTTGATTAGAGCCAGGACGTCTCATTATCGGCCTGCCCTGTTTGAGCGTTGTGAGTTTACTCCTCATTATACCTGGGACCCCCCGGCACACGGCAGCGTATTTTAAATATAAATGACACCATGCTAAAGGCAGACATTTGGCCCGACGGCCCACTTGTGCACATACAGTTGTCTGTTTTTATTCATATGAAAAAACAATGCATTTTATACCCCAGTGATCCCTCTGCGACGTCAAACTCAACATGCACTCAAAAAATACTGTGGTCTGACCTTGTTAATCCCCAAGTATTCAAAGCAATTCTATCTTGATATTAAAAAAAATGATTCGGTACGTGGAAAATATGTATGTATGTACATTTTCAAGTCAAACTGTGATCTGCAAAATATAATTGCTGTGTACCTCATAGCCTCAGTCACTTTCAAAGCTGTGCATAAGTTCATGTTTTCAAGAGTTTATACTCTAACTAGTTTAACTCTCAGTGCCTGAGTGGAAACATTTTCATGGTTAAAAATAAGATTTTAGATGAAGCAGAGTTGCTTCAGACCTATAGCTTTAGAGGAAACATGCAGTGTTATAAGAGGTTGTATTTAACACTGTTTTTGTATTTATTTATTTATTTATTTATTATTTATTTATTTTTTTTTTTTTTTGGGGGGGGGCAAACTTAAAACTTAAAAAAAAAATATATATATAATATATATATATATTGACTTAAGCTGTTCTGATAATTCATTTCATTTCACTTTATTTGTATGGTGCCGATTCACAGCAAAGCTCATCTCAAGGCTTTGGAAGGAAAGTAAACAAGCCCACTACAAATGCAATTAAATGCAGTCCAATTCTATTCCAGTTCATCATAATCCAGTTCACTGTAAATGCTTTCAGGTGCCGTGATAAAGAAACCAACAGATTGGAGTGAATCTCCAGCTTGACGCGGTCTGCTGCAGTGACCACGCACAGGGCGCCAGGCGACGGCGGAGAGGAGGAGCTTCCTTTTATAACAGGAAGAGACCCCCAGAAGAACCAGACTGAGCAAGGCCAGCCATCTGCCTCAACTGGTTGGGTGGTGAGAGGGCAGGGCAGAGATGCCGACAAAGAGATTAGAGCAGGGATATTTTCTGTGAGACGCAAAAGACAAACTCTTTGTTAATGGCAGCAGTAATGACAAAGACACAAATGCAGGACAAAGAGGAGAAGTTCCACAGGGAATCATAGGAGGTCCAGCAATACAAGCCTAAAGCAGCATCGCTAAAGGACTGGTTTGAAGCTACACGATCAGAGAGGGAAGATTGTTTTTTAACCCTATTCTAAAAGCAAGACAGGATGTTTGTCTCCCAAACCCAAAGTGAAAGCTGATTGCACGAGAGGAGAGTCTGACCGGTGTGGTGTCTGACTGAGCAAAAGATCGTGTCACACAGACCGTGGTGAAACTACAAACCCAGAAAAATGTGTACATTTTCTGAAGTTCAACACATCCTTAGATACGGCAAATGGACACCAGGTCCCACATGCCAAAGGTGGGACCAGTCCAGCTGTTATCAGAGGTAGAAAAGCCAGAGTTGGTGATGGTTTGGGGGTGGCACTAGTGTCGGTGGGCAACTGACACACGTGTGGCAGTACCGTTAACTCAGAGGGCGGCATGTGAAACCATTAAGGTGACTTCTTTTCCCAGTAGCTCCACCGTTATTTCCTCATTCTGCATGGCTCACGACAGTGGGGCTTCATAGGGACAGATGCCATGAGCTCAACCGGCTGTACAGATCTGCCTCCTACTGAACATATGTGACACATCGTGAAAAGGAGAATCAGACAACAACAGCCGCTGACTGCTGATTAGTTAAAATCTTAGATTTAACAAGAATTCTTCTTGTAAAATCATTGCAGTTAGAGCTGTGAGTTTTTAGGGGTCATAAAAAGGAGCAGTGATGCAATACACCCCTAAACACCCCCCCCCCCCCCACCCCCCACCCCCCTTATTTTTTTATTATCCTGCTTCTGGCATCAAACTCTAGATTTTATATTTTTTTAATAAATTATAGTCATTTACTATTTATGAGTGAAATAAAAGTTAGAAATGATTAATAAATTCCAGATGTAAGTCTCTGATGCTCTTGAGACAGCCTCTTAAATTGTCTACAGCTGTTTGTTTATTTTAATTATTTGTATCTCTCTCATCAATGGTTGAATTATTTTTTTTCACTAACGCCCCTTTGCTTTTTTTAAGAAAAAAAAAATACATAAGAACATGCTGCAATGAACATTAAAAGGACAACATAAAGAACTAAATCTAACATCTTTTTACAGCTTTTAGAAATTTTAACATAGTGTATCACTCCTGCAATTCAGTTTTAGTGATCAACTTTTAAAAAACTGCTTTTGAAAATTTCCATGACTTTACAAATCTTTTAAACCCAGCTTTGCTAACAGAAGCTACTCAGAAGTGAAGATTTTAAAATCAGAAAAAACATTGGTATACTTTGTAGAATATAAATTAAAAGAAAGATAGAGATCGTTAATATTAAAGAGGCAGAAAGGAATTTTTCCGTTTCGTTTAAAAGAATACTGGATTACTTTTAGGGAGTGTCTCCCCTCCCAACTAGAAAAACCAGCCAAAATAACTTTAGACTTCTGGTGAGAAATGTGTCAAGGCTCGTTATTTAAACTCTTAAATCTTGTCTGTGGTTGTTATGAAGAGCCGACAAAAATATTCATTCACCAGTTCATCCCTTTTTAGCTTTTACTCTCAGAGTCAGTTTGTCCCCAGCTGCTTCCTTTCAAGCCATATCCACAGATCTGCAAAGACTCCCCTTTTCCTCGTTCTCTTTTTTTGTTTGTTTGTTTTTTTCCTCTGCTGAGCCACAGATGACACCACATTCTTTACCTCCGTGCTGCTCTTCTCCAAAAGTTTCGACCTGATCAGGTTTGTGGCCGTCCAGTAACTCCAAATCTCTCTTGTGCAGCACAAGACTTTTCTTTGTCAGACAGACACAGCTCTATGAGCCAATTAAAACCCGATTCGTCTGAGGAATAACAGAGAATTAGAATAAATGCCAAATAACATAATTCTCTAATGCCGACTCCCGACCACCAAACCGCCTGCCGATTTTCCACCAATGCGTTGCTGAGCGTTGCGACTGGCTAACTGGGCCTAAAATCCTCTGGTCTGAAAGAGCCCTTGTTTGCTCTTCCTACAATGACAAACATCACACTGGAACAGAAACAGGCTGTTCTGTCATCGGGATATTGTGAGTTATGATTGAGACACAAGCTGTTGCATGCCGCCAAACATCATCCCTTCTCCACCCGGCAAGCCAAACATAAATCAGCCTCAAATGATGTTGAATAAGCTCTTTTTTTAACAGGAAACAGACCCACAAACTGCAGCATTAGTCTCTGCTCTTATGATACGGTCTGCTGTTTCGCATGTAATGAAAAGTATATTGATGAACACAGCACAAAGAGCTATTATTTCTTTAAACGTTCGCCATCATGCGCCACATTCCTTTGTCTGAGGCCCTTGGTTATGATTTCCATTGTGTTTCTCATGAGACCTTAACACACAAACAATGTAAGCTGCTGTTGTTATTCTTCAGTAGTTCCTATATTTATTCCTATATCCTAGATTTTTTTCCTTTATTTTCTAGACAGTGTGTTACTCTATCTATCCCTTTTCTATACCTAAGTCATCCTGTTCAGGGTCATGAGGGGGCTGAAACCTGTTCATAACACATAAAACACCACATAGAACAGAAGTAAATATTGATGTTAACATTCAGTTAATTATTATGTTTTATCAAACACAGAAATGCTTTGAGATCATTGTGCACATGTATTTTAAAAGCTGGTGGTTGCAAAGTTTAGTGATCAGATTTAAACCTTCACCTGCAGTTCCGTGTAAAGCCACCTTTCCACGTAGGTTTTTACAGTCTTTCAAACACAGGCACTGTTTACATTCCTTAAGAGATGCGAGTCAACTGGTCATCACCAAGTCGTGGAGTTTTCCCTATTTCTACGCAGGTCTTTTCATGGCCTCACTATTTTGTTTCTTATCCATAACCAGCAACAGCATTTACCATCGGTTGAAGAAGTGATGTCAAAGGTTGAACAGCAAAAGAAGGACAGACTCCAGCGGTCCTCAGGTCAATGCCAGTAGCCATCCACTTCCAAAAACAAATCACATTAATTCAATTTAATTGAATAGCATCTATTACATTGCAAGTTGTCTCTAGGCGCTTTACAGAGACCCAGAGCATGACCCCAAAGCAAATGTCATTAACTAAAATTATAATATTAAATCCTAACCAAGGAAAAATGGCAATTAAAAAAAACTCCCATAGCAAAGAAACAAACCTTTAAGCCAAACAGTGTCCAGGAAAAACTTCACTTTCAGAGGAAGAAACCTCGAGCAGGACCTGGCTCATAAGGGGGGACCTTCCTGCCAAAGGCCAGCCAGGTAAAGAAAGAAAAAGAGAAGGGAGACAGGACAGAGAGAGGATGGAGGACAGAGAGAGGAGAGCACATAGATCCTGGCAATACTATATTAGACAAAATGCATAAATAATTATCCATTAAGTGGAGAACTAAGAATTCCACTCATTTATATTCTGACTGGTCCATTGTTGGGCAATACAGTGGCTTGGTGGTGAGCACTGTTACCTCACAGCAAGAAGGTTTCTGGTTCGAACCTCAGCAGGGGCCCTTCTGCATAGGATTAATCAGGCATAGATGATGGTTCATTGTTAGTATCTGAACTACAGAGATGACTATATAAACAGATGTAGGCAGCAACACTGAGGTGGTCAGAGGATCAGACTGCTGGTCAGCATGTTAGTTGATATCCCAAATATCTACACACACACAGGTGGAAGTAAACGCTGGGATGGTCAGAGGATGGAACTGCAGGTTAGTATGTAAATCTGGAAACTCTGGCCTGCAAACACACAAAAAGAAAAACAAGGGGGGGCAAAACAGCACAAAAAACTACAGGAACAATGGAGCACAGTTACATTTATGAGGTGCTCCTAAGCTGAAGGAAAAGGAAGGAAGAAAGAGGAAAGGAGGAGGGAGAAGAGAGGTGAGAACATTGCTCAGCAGATCATGTTGGTGTCTCCCTGCAGCGTAGGCCTATAGCAGCATGGCTATGACGACGCTATGTTTAAGACGAGCCTGCTCTAGTCTTGGCTATGACTATTGGCCTTAACACACTATTGTTTTCAATTTAGTTTTAAAGATGGAGGTGGAGTCAGCCTCCTTAACCCAAATTGGTAACTGGTTCCATAATAAAGGTGCCTGATAGCAGCTTCAAGGCCCGTCCTCCAAATCTACTTTTGGATATTCTAGGAACTACAACTAACCTGCACTCTGAGAGCAGAGAGCTCTATTAGGAGCATAAAGTGTTATCAGGTCTTGTAAATAATGAGGAGCTTGTCCATTAAGGGCCTTATATGTGAGAAGCAGAATTTTGAATTCGATTAGAAATTTTCTATTACATTACATTACATTACATCATATTGGTCAACTAAGAATTTCCCTGCGCGTCGTGAAGGTCGCAGCTATCGAGGCAGTCTGGTGAACTCTTACATTATGCTGTGAAATATGGGTTTATGTATGCAATATACTTTTGGAATGTGATTCTTTTTCACATTTTCACAAAGGAGCCAAAGTGGTAAAGAGGTATCATCGTAACCGTCTGGGTCTTTTGAAAAATATAACAGCACTCTCACCCCTTTTTCCTACAACCCTGTTAGCGAGGCAGAATATAGTCAATAGAAATCAGTGGGTCAGGAGAAAGAGACATTTTATTTCCTCATTTATCTTCTTTTATACACACTGCCCTCCATCTTTTTAAGTGCCACACAGTCATTACCATGTACAAGGTGATAATCAAAATAATTTAGATGTTTCTCTTAATTAAAATTGTGGAATTCATGATCAAATGGAATATTTGGTGCTCTGGTACACCCCACGTACTCTGCGTAACCACATGTTTATGTTTTCAATCAGTTTGAGGTGTTTATTACTGTTGCAACCTTTCTTCATATTATACCTTAGAATTACTGTCACTTCCACACGGAGGCTTTGAGTGGCCAGATCAGGAGATTGGTGGATCTCTTTAGTCTGTCTTAACCCCTGACTGGGAACACGAGGACCTAATGGGGAGCAAAGACAGAAGAGTACATGTCCGGTAGTCACACATTCTCCCTGTCAAGGCAATCACCAGAAACACAGAACGTCACTCTTTCAATTTCATCCCCTCCACTGTGCGAGTCGCCCTCTATAACGTCATTATCTCCAACAGATCTGCAGGGTCCTCTGACAGGGCCATGTTATCTGGGCACCAGGGAAATGCAAATTGATTCCATATCAGCCATGGCATTTTTAGAGCCGCTGCAAGTTACAGAGACTGTCATTTCAGGCAAAGATATGAAAATCAGAGGGAAATGTCAAACTGCAGACTGGCCGTATTGTGTGAATTGTGTTGTTTACTCTGATCACTGGATCACGAAACAAGATACCGCTTAATGCCACATTGTTAGTTTACAATTCAAGAGGTCGCTATAATGCTACACGAGGGTTTTTCACATCAAAATATCAAAGATGGATTAACAGACCGACACATAATTACTGGGATGGAATCGTAGCTATGAAGAGGACGTATCTAACCTTTTTGACTGTTAGTAGTCAGGGATACAGTCATATTAAAACAGTAAATATCACTTTCTCTTTCATTTTTCATTTCATTTCAACACTAAAAGGGTGATTTAGCTCATTGACTTGCTTTTCTGACCCTAAATTTCACTCTCACAGCTTTCACGGGTTTTACTTCCAGACAACTGTTTGTATAACTGTGTTTGTGGTGATTTGATGTTTCAAGAATCATCTTGGTAATATGTTGGGGAACACTGAATGGAAAGTTGTTTTGAGTGATCACCAGTTCTGTCCCGGTAAAAGTGCTCCAGCGTCCTCAGTCCATCTCGGGACAAAACATACTCTAAAAGTTGTTGCGGAGCGACACATGGTCAGGAATCCTTCATATGATCTTCTCCAGCATCTTGCTCCATTAGCAAAAAAAAAAAAAAAAAAAGACCCTAAGCCTTCCATCTAATCCATAAAACTCTGAAACTGCTTACTTAGATACAACATTTGACTATATTTACCAAAAGTAGTTTAATGATTCAAGTTCATCTCATTTGACTTCTGCTTTTTCTGACTTTTTTTTTTGAGTGAGTCTGCAGTTTGTTCCTGCTGCAGTGAGTCTTACGCTTCCATTGTTGCAAGTTTTAGATTTTATGACACCTGCTTGCTGCGTTCTAAAATGCTTTTGAGGCATTTCCTTTTTACAACACACACTGACTCACAGGTAAAAAAAAGAAAAAAAGAAAAAAAAAACAAATGTATATATATATATTGTGTATAAAGTGAGAAGGAGATAAGGAGAAAAAGGAGAAAGCAGATGGCTAAAGATGAAGGTCAAAAGCAATTGAGAAGTTTGTCAAAATTTGATGACATAAGCAATCTGTAAGCTGTTATTGCACCCAAGCTTGAGGTGCAGAGAAACATATTGAAATTACAAAAAAAAACACTGCAGCTGCCAGCACACTGCCAGGAATGATTGCCCGAAGTGTTTTTTTTTTTTTCTTGCTTTGCTTCTCTCTTTCTGTCCCTTAACCCCCCTCCTTCGCACGCATGGCTGCCTGCCAGATTTGAAGAGAGGCATATCTGGATTTAATGATATTACAAATGCCTTTCTTTATGCTCAATAATAGCTTCATTTTGATTGGTGTAGCACTGTCATGGCCTTATCTTGATACAAATAGAGCTGTCTGTCATCCAGCATTGAGTCATCAATTTTAGCGGTGATGAGGCTTGTTTGCCGTACCTAATCATCTGTCTTGTTGGCAAGCCTCTGAGACTGATCAGATAGCACTTGTAAATACTCCACAGCAACAACCATCACAGCAGAAGCTTTCAGAGAAAATTGAGTGGGTCTTGATATAGCTTGCACTCGTGGCAATGACTGAGACTTTTTTGTATATCAAGAAAAGCCCTTGAATAAATCACATTACACCCACATTTCTATAGTTTAAAGCCGTTCGCATGCCTGCAACTGCTGAATTACCCACAGAACAAAGAGCAGTTTTGTATTTTGTCCTGTCACAATGTTAGGTCATTGCATCAAACTAGCGCCGGCCCAGTCTCACTGCGAATCATAAAACTGTGACAATTGGCGACTTATCTACTGACGGGAATCCAAAGAGACAATTTTTGCAGTTTCTTTATCATAATGTACACAAAATTATCTGCATAATAACAAAAGTGACCAACAAGCAAAACATTTCCTGGAAGAGGCAACAAAGTCCATATTCAGAGGTCGGAGTTAAACACAGAAAGGCTGAAGATGTGTGTTTGACTCCTGTTGTTGTTTTATTGTAACGTTACATTGATGAGGCATTTAAACTCAGAGGATTTTTCCAAGCTCCTTATCTTTCTGTTTCACACATCACATACCACTTTCTTCAGGTTAGGCAGAGAAAACTACTCGGTTAAGGTGAAGGAAATCTTAATGTTTTGTTTTGGTTTTTTTTTTTCCACCCATCTCTGGTAGTTTCAGAGTAGTTCTGCATCCAGCGAAACCGTAACTTTTTTCAGAACAACAAGGACTGAGAATCAGAAGGTCTTCCAGAGAGTGAGCAGATTTGGCTCATTTTACTTTTTTTTTTTTTTTTTTTTTGGGGGGGGGGGGGTCAAATTCCTGGAGGCTTACTTATGAGCGGAGCCAATGACTCATGGACACACGTAACTCCTGTTGCTGGTCAGACACACATGTTTTCAACACATCAGCTTGTTATCAGCATTTTCTGTCAATGACACCTCAGATCCTTCCACGCATGTCTGAACCAGAATCTGATTGATGATGTGAACGTGGAAACCACCATGCATTGTCACGAGAAAGATTATGGTTGGTTGTCTCTGTTGGATAATGCTAATTACCTGTTATTGTATAGTATTATAGATCATGTCATATTTTATTCTCTAAAAAACATCTTTGTGTATGTTTTTTGTTTGTTTTTTTTTGTATGTAGCTGTGATATTAGATGCAGATGTGGGAAGTGTAGGAAAATGCAGACTGAATCAGAAAACATCTGATTCAGACAGGAAATAGAGAAACAAAGGATGCTATCACCAAATGACTGTTGAGCTACCGCTAACTACGTTGGAAAAACTTTGAGTTTTAGCTTTAATGTTCCAGCAAATCCAGTGTCATGCTTGACTTTGTTCATTAACAGTCCTCCATGAAAATGACGTGAGAAAACAAAGATGTTTTGTTCCATTTCTGGCATGGAAAAAAAAAAAAAAAACATCTGCTGAGCGATGATCCAACAACTTTGTCTCATGACCAGGAGCATGTTCACGAGGAGACGTCTTATAAACAAAAACAAAATATTTCTAAGACGTAGCATACCAGCGGATACAGTAAAATTAAAACATACCCTGCTGTGCATCTGTAAACTTCTGTTTTTTAAGCCTTCATTGATAGGAATTGATTACAAATCCGTAAATCACCTCTTTTCTGTTACTTCACTTGTTTTGACTAGTACTGGCTTGTGTTTACATTACATCACTGCTGCTGCAAGATCTCTCCTCCTGTTTTGATAACATAGCCGTTGTTTTCATTCCACTGGGCACACAGTGACCCACGGCAGCTTACCTCAGCTCACAGTTAATTACGACACAGAGCGAACATGGATCTATCCCCCATCATTTTCTGCTCATCGGTTCTGATCATTAATTATTGAATCACACATGTCATTGCTTATAGATTGATTCCCAACCACATTAATTACCACTTTTTCTGTTACTCCACTCCGGCCTATGTTTTGACTAGCACTGGCCTATATACCTCATGTCACATCAGTCTCTCCTCTCACACTTTAACACACAGAGTTAATAGTGATTATTGATTAGAAGCTGAGCTGATTCCAACGATTTCTCAGGGTCACTTGACAGAGGGCTTAATTATGGAACGGGAAAGTATCAGTGCATGTAGTGTACTATGATTACTCAAACTCTGGAAAATGAAATATACTGAGATGCTGCCTCTTAATTTCTGCATGTGTCAAGAAAGTGCTGTCTGTTCAGTGAAACCATGATGAAAAAGCTGTGCTTAGTCAAGACGACTGTGATCTATGATTTTATTTTGACCTGACACAGAATTTTAAAACATCAGCAGCCCATTAGATCAAACCTGGAAATATTCACGAACTACTAAATATTGTACTTTCTTAGCAATAATGTAGCTGTGGCTTTCATGAATGAACACTCAATACACATAACTTTGATTCCACAACACAACCTTGACACTTTGTTTGGAGACACCTCAATTAGAAAATATGCCATTCAGTGACTTCAGCTTCGCAATGGCATCACAGACACAGATCAGAATAGAATTATCCAGCCTCCCCATCTTAAACTCGACCTAGTTTAATTTCTTCCTGCATTTGCTATAAGGCAAGGCAACAAAAGGCACATTTATTTGTATAGCACATTTCAGCAACAATGCAATTCAAAGTGCTTTACACGTCTTCATGACTTTCAAATACAATGAAAAGAGACAGCTGATAAAAACAGGTAAGTTAGAAACAAATATGTTAAAGTAGAAGCTACAGTGCAGATAAAGAACTGGGAGTTTTTTCCAGATCTCTGGAGCATAGAAGCTAAAAGCTGATTCTGAATGGTTCGTACTGGACTAAAAGGTCTTTGATGTACTTTGGGCCTAACCATTTAGTGCTTTATAGGCTAACAGTACTATCTTAAAGTATATTTTGAGGGACAGGGAGCCAGTGCAAAGACCTTAGAACAGGACTGATGTGGTCCACCCTCCTGGTCTTAGTAAAGACTCGGGCAGCAGCGTTCTGGATCAGCTGCAGCTGTCTGATAGACTTTTTAGACAGACCAGTCAGGATACTGTTACAGTAGTCAACTCGACTAAAGATAAATGCATGAACAACTTTTTCAAGGTCTTGTTGTGACATTAGTCCTTTAATTCTAGAAATATTCTTGAGATGGTAATAAGCTGTTTTTTTTTAACTGTTTTAATGTGTTTTTTGAAATTCAGCTCAGAATCCATGATGACACCCAGATTTCTGGCGTGGTCTGAGGTTTTTAACTGAAGTGCCTGGAACTGCATGTTGATTTTTAGAGAATCCTCCTTTGGCCCAAAAATGACTCTGTTTTTTCTGTTTCACTGGAGAAAATTCTGGCACATCCATTCTGTGATTTGTTCCATGTACTTACCCAGAGCTTGTATGGGGCCATGGTCACCTGGGGACATTGAAATGTAGAGCTGAGTGTCATCTGCATAGTTATAGTCATTCAATCAACTGAACTGGTTAAGACCTTTAGTGAAGACAACTAGTTTATTGACTAAAGCAAGTCAGCTGTGCTGCTGCATGGTTGGAACAAAACCCTGCAGCCACACGGCCCTTTTATGGATCAGTCTGACACCCCTGATTTAGACCTTTAGAAAAAAATCGATCCAGAGTGTGTGTTATTTTATGAGAGGTAAGGAGGACCCAAATGCAGGAGATTCCAACTAGACCTAATTTAGTTCAACAAAAAGGCAAAAATCCACACTAAACTTAAAACTCTGGTGCCGAGGAGACAGGACAACGAGGCAGGGTCACAGGAGGGAGAAGGGCTGAGACACGCAGGGTGAAGAACAGATGAGCCAGCAACAGAACAGGGAGACACCAGACTTAAATCCACAAAGGGACAAACGAGGGGCAGGTGCAAGCAATCAAGACAACACAGGGGAGGAGAAGCAGAAACCAATAAAAACAAGACAGGACTTCAAAGTAACACATGGAACAAGAGACTCAAGACAGGGGAGATGAGACTAAACCCTCACAAAAAACCAAAGACACACCGTGCACAACCCACACCATAGCAGTGTGTCCTCTATTATGTGTAGGGTCTGAGAAATGCTGACTCAGTCAAGAACTGTCAAGAGTACAGAACAGTTCTTTAGCCATTCTGTCCTCTGGTTTATTAACATGGATGTTAAAATCCCCAACAATAAGTGAGAAGTCATATTCAACACAGATTATTGAAAGCACTTTGTTAAAATCATTAAAAAAAAGTCTGCACAGTATTTAGGTGGCCTGTAAGCATTCAGTAACTCAGCTCAAGGTGAGGACTTAAATTGAAGGGCTAAATGTTCAAATGAAGAGAAATTACTGATAGATAATCTTATAAACTGGAAGGAATTCATGAATAAAAAACTGCCACTCCACCTCCTCTCTGATTCACCCTGGCTTTACCAAGAAAATTATAGTTGGGAGGGGTTGACTCAATGAGAGCAGCTGTACTGTGATTTTGGTCCAACCAAGTCTGAGTTAAAAATATAAAATCGAGATTGTGCACAGTGATAAAATCATTAATTAAAAAAGTTTTTCCAGACAAGGATCTGATGTTCAGTAAAGCCAGTCTCAGTGCTGTAGGGGCATCCTCTGTAGTTTTTGGGACAGTCTGGGACTCCTGGGGAATCATTTTCAAATTCGACAATCTGCTACAATTTTTTTGCTCCCAGTTATTAAGCACATTCACCTTTGTTGATCTATGGCCAATAATGACAGGGATTTTACTACCTGCTAGCATACAGGGTCCTGACTTTATCATGACTGCTGATAATCTCACAGCCTGGACCCAAAACGTATCAGTTTGTTTTTGTGAACACAGGCAGCCTTATCGTCCTTGACGGGCTGAGGAGACAGTACATGATGCTTCCTCAGAGGGGTTGTTGAGGGGGCCTTGGACCTGGTTTAGGTGGAGATGGTCCATGTGAGGTGTTGCATCCCTATTTCCGAGGCTGCTGAGGAGCGATGGTGATCTTGCCGGCCAAAAGCCCTAGGAACTCGACTCCGGCTCTTCCTCCTGGCTAGCAGTGAGCTAGGATAAATCCAAAAATGCTCCAAATATATCCTTCAAGAATGGGGAAAATAGTGGTTAATCCATTCCAAGCGTCGTCTTTCTTTGTTCTTGAAGAATTAATCCTTTTGAATATTTCCTTGTTGGTTAGCTCGTTCCCAAGTCACTCCTGTTTACTTGGCACTCCACGGAAGAAACCAGAATTCTTTCACTCCTCAGCTTTTATGCCTCCTGGCTGGCCACACCTTACCCACGTCCATCCCCAAAGTCACCAAAGTTTGTACAGGATTCACACATCCTGATTGGTTTTGATACATGAGGGCTGTACAATCATATTTACATAACATTCACGATTGGTTTTTCAGTGGCATGCGTAATCTACATTTACACAGTATTGTTCTGATTGGTCCGCGTTCACAGAGTCTCACATAACCAACCGCAATCTGCATGAAGCCTCAAGGCTATTTGCCCCTAGCTCTTTCTCGCTATCACGTGCTAACAGCTACTAGCTTGTGTGTGTGGCGGAGAGTTTTCCTCCTTATCATGCCAAGGTCTCTCCAAGCAAACTAGAGGCACATAGAGTTGTTTGAATAATCCAGTTTAACTTTTCTTCTCAAAAGAAATGTTAAATGTCACTTAATTAACAACCCAAATCTATGCCTTCCCCAATCCATTCTAGGTTCGTCATTAGAGGAATCAATATTTCTATTTGGTTTTAATACCTTACTAAACCAATACATGTCATTCAACCTTCCTCTCATCTTCTTCATTTAAAGAACCCTGACACACAGCGGTTGTTTACATTTCCAACGCAGGCACACACGTATCTCACTTTGTTTACGTTCCTCAATGGAACAGATAACCATACTCCAGCATTCAGTCACACTGAAAATGATCGTTTCATTTTTCACATTTCTCTTCTGAATTTCATTTTCACAATTTAATCTTTTGAATAGTTCCCCCTTCAAGAATATTCCATAAACCTAATAGCCGAGATGATCCCAAAAATCCATGCCTCACTCGACATGCCTCATCTTCAAACTCTTCTTGATGTTAATTTTTCAGATCAGTGATGCTGACTGGGGACAAGCTGAAACAACGTATAACCTCTGTGAGGTTCTCTTCAAGGTTCATAAGGTATGTCAAGAGGGTGCTACTGTGTGTCACTGGATTTTTTTCTTTTTTTTTTTTTTTCACAATTTAATGGAAATTCCACAAGCTGACTTTAGCATTACAAAGTAACGAGACAGCCACAGTTTTCCCAAGTACAAAATAATAAATGTTTTTGTCTTAGCTCTGGATGGCTGAGGACTGCTGGCTCCAGGCACGGCTCTACTTGGGGCTGGAACATTCACTTGAACAGCAGGACAAAGAATTTCTGTGCTTCAGTATTCTGGTTGGCCATGGGCAGAGACACACCTTCAGGGTAGAACTGGCCACTGACCTGGCTATCTGGGAGAAGTCCTTCCAAAGAGGGGTCTTCTTGGAAGTGCAACGAGTACAAGTAAGTTTTCTCAAGTAGGATACTGCGCATCTGGGTGGCTAAGGTTTTGACTGATAATTAAACCATGGGGAGTATTTCTTCTTGTTCTTTCCTTGTCACATACCAAAATGTTTCCAGGCAAAACACTCCACACTATTTTGCTCACATCAAGTTGCAAGTTGGATGGCACCATATACAGACATGTGAAAAATAAGCACATCCTCCCTCAGCTCCTTCAGTTCTTATGCTTCTTCAGATCATTGCGGTTTGCAGTGATTTGCTGACACACAAACTCACGAAAGCTTTAATTTTAAGCTGGGTTGAAATCTGGAGTTTGACTCGATTCTGAGATGCCTTTTTTATTTTCAGCCATGTTGTTGTAGATTTCCTGTTATGTTTGGGATAATTTTCCAGTTGTGTGCTCCAAGTTTGGCCAGACGTTTGCTGTTCACATTTAACCCTAGAAGACGTTGGTACACAGAAGTTCACTTCAAGGTGTCCCAGTCCAGTGGGTTCCACTAACATCAAATCATCAACCCTCCCCTACCATTTTTAACCATTGATGTGAGTTGTTTTTACTGAGTGAACCTAAGATGTGCTTCCTTCTTCTTGAAACTGTCTGGCAACACTTTTGAATAAGCCAAACTTTACTATTTGCAATGCTACCATGAGGTTTATAGAACACTTCGGTTGAACTGCCTGGCATGTCCACTCTTGGAAGATTGGCAGCTGTCTTGAATGTTTGCCATTTTAAAGGATCTTTTGTTAGGATGGACAGTCTC
Source organism: Hirundichthys speculiger (assembly GCA_018398805.1). Lineage (NCBI taxonomy): Eukaryota > Metazoa > Chordata > Actinopteri > Beloniformes > Exocoetidae > Hirundichthys > Hirundichthys speculiger. The sequence continues at coordinate 17,497 of JAGFBZ010001088.1, forward strand.
TAAATTATTTAGAAATGGCCTTATGTGCCTTTCCAAATTCAATAGTAGCTATGACTGCTTCTCTGACACCATTGCTCATGTCTCTTCTCCATAGCATTTTATTTAGATACACCTGAATACTCCAGACAGCGAATTTTATGGAGGTGCTTACACTGGCTGAAGATCAATTAATCAAATGCATTTGATTAGCAGCAGTGGGATACTAATCCTCTAAATTTCTACAGAAGCTGTAAGGGTATATGTAGTTTGTGAGCACACTACTTTGGCATTTCTACTTTACTTGTAGACTTGTAAGTAAATAATGGGACAGTGTAATTTGAAAGGTTTTTCAAATCATCTTGATGTGTTTAAAAAACTAATTCTATATCTTTCATAATTTTTTGACAATAAAAAAAAATCAGCAGGTTCAGAATTTAGATTTTAATTGTTATAACACTTTCATATATATTACCTGGAGTAAAGGAAACTCATAAAGCTGGGGTCCTTCTCAAAACACCATAAACAACATGAAGCACTAAGGCCCCGATCATACACCTCCCGCTACCCAGTACCCGCAAATTGGGGGTTTGGGAACACCGCTAACCGCTAATGCAATCTTCCACTTCCCTAAAGCCACTACCCACTATGCTGACTCCCTTACTCACATTGTAGGTGTGGCAATGGGCGTGTCTTTTGCGCTTTCCACAAACTCTGTATTTTGCAATCGCTGGTTTAGGATAGCGGGAAGCGGGTGATCAGGCTACCAGCTACCAACGATTGCAAGATACTGAGTTTGCGGAAAGCGCAACCCGCATGTCGGCGCGTAAAAGAGCACGTCCAAATGGCATAAACGTGCGTCCACCTGGTCACATGTAGACATGCACAAAAGGCTCTACCTCTCGATTATGCATCACTGTATTCCTTGCATACATTTTTATTCCTTTTAGGTCAGAGGATGTCTGGTCAGCAGTTGTGGTGGATGTCGGAATAGTCACGGCCAGACACGTCAGTCTGTCATTCAGATGTTTGCTGTGGAGGAAACCAAGGAGATCTTTGGGACATTTCACTTCAAAATCCGTCATGAGCTCTGTGGCTCTGGTGTCAAGCTGGAAAAGGTTGGATGCGGGAATTTATTTCCGATATGTCTGAAACTTTAGGTGGTCGAGGAGGGACAGGAACATTAATTGCTCGTGATCTTTAAATGCACATCCAATGATTCGTTCTGCAGTATTTTAAAAGGCACATCAGCTGCGCCAAGACACACAGCTGTCTCAGACTCCAAGCACCTCCTGCTGAGAATATGTTCCCGCAGCTCTGCCTGGCCGTGTTTACCGGGCCGGTGCGCACCAACTATCTGGGACTTTCAGGTTGCCGATAGGAATTGTCTGTGTAAAAATATTTTTTTATGTATATATCAGTGCAAAGGAGGAGGAGGAAAGAAGAGAAGGAAGCTCTACAGCAGAGTCCCAGACGAGATGTGCATGAGAGCTGCTCTGATCTGGATGAAAAGACGCTCCTTTGCGGTTTGCGGGTAGCGGGTAGCACAACCTGCTCTTTAAGCCAATGGCTACTTACGCACTGATTGGTTTAACAGGTGGAACGCCCTAACCACTCCCATGCATAATATAGCGTTTAGCGCAGCTAAGATTCTGGGTTTAGGGAGGTGGAAGATTGCGTTCTTTTTGGGGGAACACCCCTCCCGCTACCCGCTATCCCTTAATAGCCGCTTTAGGAGATTTGGCGGAAGATCGGGCCCTAAGCAGTTAATGTGTACTGTACCTTATCATACATTGAGAATGGTTTGTCTCTTTTGATTTATGTAAGAAAATAGAGGCTGAAAGAAATTAAACTTGATTCTACACTGAGGAAGGCTGTAAGACCTCAGTCTTAACCAAAGCTTTCAATCTGTAGTGGCAAAAAAGGCAATGAGGTTAAGGTTGATTCTTTTTACTGGTGATTTCTGGTAAAAGCAAGTAGTCATCACTTTCAAAACCAAGCCATCTGAAATATTCATGGACAGCCAATACTTACCCCATTGGAGTGAAGAACCGTTCATGCAGTGTTCTATGGGATACCAACTAATTTTTTCTTGTTAGAGATTTTCGATGCATCTCAATCACAAAAGCATGAAAAAATATTCTTTTTTTTACATTCAGTAATAATATTTCAGTGTATAATTTTTCCACTATAATCCATCTAGAACAGATTCATACTGAGTGAATCAGTATGAATCTTCTCCCATAAAGTTTTGTCTTTTCAGAACTGTCTGCAATATTAACAGTGCAGCTTAAATAATACATGCAATTGGAAGTACACAAATCTTGAGTTCAGGCTCAATAATTTTCATAATCTGTCATAGTAAATAATGACAATCAATGTCCCATATTGGACACCATATGACGTCTGACTAAATTGTTAGAATTCGTGGTACCTTCTCTCACAGCCCTTCTATAGCAGTACTAGGGTTTTAACAGCAAATGCTTTTCTGTGCTCAGCCCACGAACATAAGTGAGGAATTCAGATACGCAACTATCAGTCAATTTCAGAGAACCAACATATCCACCTACCTGATAGGGCTTCTTATCGACTTGGAGGGGAAATTTTTATTTTATTTAATTTTTTTTTCATTTCAAGCACCTGCCAGAGTTTTATTGGTCTCTTTGTGGCTTGTTTTCATCACAGGGTAGATGTTTGAGTGTTTGGTGCTAATTAACTAATGCTTGTTTTAAGCTTCGCCTCATGTCTAAAGTGGTTTCAAATAAAACCCACATCCACAGTTATCACAGGTCATTCATGGACATGCTAGAACATGCTGTTGAAGTAGCAGAGAAATCATGCTCATATAGCAATGTTAAAAAGACACACAAGATATTAGATGTGAAAGAAAAAAAAAATGTCAAAATCAGTGAAAATAGTCAGAAATTTGAGGTCAGAAAAATAATACAAAAGTAAAGCTGTTATCTCATGCTGTTTGTATGCACATATCTTCTCAAATCAGAATCAGAACCAGAATTGCTTTACTGACATTGTTAGTGAAAACAAGTTCACAAACTTGGAATTTTCTCTCGTATGATGTGCAAATATAAACATTAAAAAGTGGTAATAACAAACGAGTAAAAATAAAATGAAATAAA
>JAGFBZ010001089.1:0-24823 GCA_018398805.1 Hirundichthys speculiger
ATGAATTTACAAGAATGCCTTTTGGATTGTCCAATGCACCAGCTACTTTCCAAAGATTAATGCACACATGTCTTGGAGACCAAAATCTACAGTCTGTATTAATCTATTTGGATGATGTGATAATATATTCACCAGATTTTGACTCTCATCTGGCCCATTTAGACTCTGTGTTGGAAAAGCTGGGGAAACATGGCTTAAAACTGAAACCAGATAAATGTCATTTTCTAAAAAAAAAGGTAAAATACCCGGGGCACCGAGTGTCTGCAGCAGGAATTTCTCCTGACCCGGAAAAAGTGGAGTGTGTTAAACAGTGGCCTGTCCCGACAACAGTCAAACAACTTCAGTCATTCCTGGGTCTAGCTGGTTATTATCGCCGTTTTGTCAAAGACTTTGCTAAGATTGCCAGTCCACTTAATCGCTTATTAACTGGAATAAGCCCAAAAAATTCAAATGGTTCTGGAAAGCGACTTCTTTCAAACTGGGATGAAACGTGTGTAGAGGCTTTTCAGACCTTGAAAAATTCCCATCACGTCTGCACTGATTTTAGGCTATGCTGACTATACCTTGCCTTTTGTCCTTTACACAGATGCCAGTAGCCGGGGCTTGGGTGCAGTCCTGTGTCAGATACAGGATGGAAAGGAGAGGGTGATTGCATTTGCAAGCCAAACACTTAGCCCCTCGGAGAGAAATGATAGATATTGATGATATAATGATGATAGAAATTACAGCTCTTTCAAGCTGGAATTTTAGCCCTAACTTGGGCTGTGACAAAGAAGTTTGCTGAATATCTACATTGTGCCCCTTTTCTTGTGTACACGGATAAAAATCCCCTAGTACACTTGAATTCTGCAAAACTTGGTAGCTTGGAGCAAAGATGGGCTGCACGTTTGGCCAGTTTTCAGTTCGAGATAAAGTATAAACCAGGGCGCACTAACCAAAGTGCAGATGCTTTGTCTCGTTTTCCCCCAGAAATACCTACACTGGACTCAGAAGAGGTGACAGAGGGGCTGGAGATCCCTTCATTTACCCCCACTGGAGTAGCGGTGGCCAGAGCAATGTGTATTGGTGTTGGTGGACTGAATTCAACTGAACCCGAGCCGGTTGGCATTCCTGTACTACCAGAACGGACTCGGGTACAATGGCAAAATCTTCAAAATAATGATCCCATTTTGGCACGAGTAGCAATGTATGTGCAAAGGGGCTACCGTCCAAATGGATCGGAGAGGCAAAATGAAAGTAAAATGACGTTGCAGGTCCTAAGTCATTGGGATCGCCTTACCTTGATCAATGGTGTATTACACCGAAGACTGCACGACCCAAAAGTATTGGACCCAATTTTCCAAATCTGTCTTCCAGAGGGTGAGCGTTATAATGTTTGGCAAATGTACCATACACAAGCAGGCCATTGGGGCCCCGAGAAAACGCAAGCATTACTGCGGCATAGATTCTTCTGGCCAAATATGCTTAAAGATGTCACTAACTGGTGTGCTAAATGTCAACCATCTGTCCTGCGCAAAGCACCTAATCAAACCAGAGCGCCCCTAATCCCAATACAGTCAAAAGTTCCTATGTAATTGCTTTCTTTGGATTTTCTGTCTATAGGACATGCTGAGGATGCCTATCATAACGTGCTCGTGATGGTGGACCACTTTACAAAGTTTGCCCTACGAAAGATCAAACGGCTACCACTACAGCTAAGGTACTATCGTATAAGGTTATTCAACAGTTTGGAGTGCCTAAACGGTTGTTGTCGGACCAGGGGCCCAATTTTGAGTCTAACCTGATGAGAGAACTGTGTAATCTGTATGGCATGTCAAAGAGCCACACAACACCTTATCATCCTGCAGGGAATGGTGCCTGTGAGAGACTTAATCGGACGCTCCTTGGCTTGCTGGGCACCCTGGGCGACGAGAGGAGAAACTGGCACGACCATCTACCTGAAATGATGCAAGTGTACAATAACTCCATTCACAGCACAACAGGATATACTCCACAGAATTTGATGTTTGGGAGACATGGATCTCTCCCCCAGGATCGTCTCTTGGGCCTCTCCGAAAGTGGTGCACATCTGTAGAGAACTGGGTTACCTGTCATCAAAAGCGTCTCCAGTTTGCAATGGAAAAAGCAAACCAATTCAAGGACTTCGAAATGGCTCGACAGAAGGTCTACTTTGACCGGAGGTCTGCCCCACCTTCATTACAACCTTGCCAAAAGGTACTTTTGCAGGATATGAGGGCAAAAGGATGTGGAAAACTCTCTAATAAGTGGGAAGAAAAACCTTATCTAGTAGTAAAACAGCCTGACCCCAACTTGCCTGTCTATGTGATTAGACATGATGGAGGAAACCATGAGAAAGTGGTGCACGCAAACCAGTTAATTCCGGTACCAGAACGTACCAAGTTCCAGCAATTAGACCACTTCATACCAAGCCAGCAAGGGAATAGTGACCCTGTGCCCAAGCTTCAGCAGGTAGGCCCCCACTCCCACACAGGCCCCCCATGGGTTGGGTTTTGGGTCCCTACAGGTTCGGACACTAGAGGGAGCTGGCGGCCCACAAACAACACGAGAACCTATCCAGAGGCAGCAGATCCAAGGCGATCCACCAGGGCGACCAGAGGAGCACCACCTCAACGTTACAGAGATGTCTAGTGCTGCATGCGGAGTGGTCGTTGGGACAACGACTGTTCAAACAGGGAGGAATGTAACCTGGTACAGCTGTGTCAAGCACCTGATTTATTTGTGTAGTTTGCTGTGTGTGTCTGTGTGTGGGTGTGGTGTCCAGGTGCTTTCAATCAGCTCATGGGAGCACTGCTCTATTTAAGCAGCAGACACACCATGCTCTGTCTCTGTGGTTGGTGAACTCTGTGTCCAGGTGTGCAGGGAGAAAGACCTGCAGGCTTTGCCGAGAGGAATATGGTCTGAACTGTGAGCCACAGCAGAACTGATCCGAATCAGTACAAGCTCAAGCATTGCTGGCCTGCTTGAGGACTTGACCCACAGACTGCATAAGACTTTTTATACAGACCCTATCTCCTCCAGTGAGCTCTCCCCGCTTGGCAATTAGCACTAGGGATGTCCCGATCACGTTTTTTGGGTCCCGATCCGATCTTTTAATTTTGATGATCGGCCGATTTCCGATTTTTTCCGATCCGATTTCACTTTTTTTGAGTGGGCAAACAGAGTTTAATTTCCTATGCATTTTATTTCCTGTGTACATTAATAAATAGGCCTGCATCCAAGCTGAGATTAATAGCTTTTATCATCTCATAAAATAAACAATAACTTATTTAAACACTCTTCTTTCTTTCTTTTTTGTTTGGGAGAATTATTATAAAACACATTTAGTTACAGAACAGTGACTGTTCAACAGTCTCAGTACTAAACAACAAAGCACTTCCATTTAAATAGCAGCAGGTGAACTTGGCTAGCAGTTTAAGGCAATGAAAACTCTAGCAGAAGTCTTTGCAATCAATGAAATCACATCAGAATAAAAATAACAAAATATTAACTTAACTTCTTTCAAGACCCGCTGCACATGTTCGCGCACCTTTGTGTCCTTTGTCGTTCATGTAATGACAGGAACGAAGCATTTTATTTGCGGAATAAGCACTTTGACTTTATTAACGGCACTTTTGCGCTTATGTTGCAACCACTCAATTTTATTTTCCAGAGCTTTGGCCGTCACTTTGACTTGCTTTTTTTCCTTTTCCATGTTTGAACATTCAACAACAGCATTTATTTGACTCATTTCCTTTAGATTGTATTTTGTACAACACAATCACATTTCACTGAAGAGCAACGCATTCAAAGTCCATCCATAGACATTGCATCTTATTCATTGCCAGAGCAAATTCGATCCAAACATTTCAACCAGCAACAGGCCTTCAGACAGCATCAGCCGCCACTTATTTGTGCCACAAAGTCCCCACATCAATCCAATAAAGCACGGAGAAATCTGTGCCTCCCTCAATGTGCCAATCCAGCCAGCAACATCTGTTTAATACATCGTCTTCATTTGGCACAATGCATTCCAATCGAGGAGGATTCCTTAATCCACAAACATTTACAGGTTCAGGCCTACCTGCTCCCAGGTGAGTGGATGGCGGTGGTGTGACACCTAGCTGTGGCTCCTTCGTTCTCGGGCTAGTCTGTGCATGGTGACTTGGTTCTTTCTGGTGCGGCTTGATTATTTTCATTAAACGCCTTTTTTTTGACAAAATGCTGCAGCTACCAACATTTACCTTAGCCGCCGGAGAGTGTGAGGTTGGATCCTTGGATTCATAGTTGTATGACGCGCAATAATTTATGGTAACACATGACACTGAGATCCATACTGCCTTTCGTTGAATTTATTGTGCAGAAAACATCAGGCTATCACAGCGCTACAAAGTGGGTATATGGTAGGAAGAGAAACCAACGGATTTAACTGATAACAAAAAAAGGTGATGAATGAGTGAATAAAAAATGACAAAAGCGGTTAACAAAAATTACGGCTGCCAACCCTGACTCTCTCTCTCTCTCTCATCTAGACCACCTGGTGAGAGCGCACCTTTACACATGCACACACGCCTACTCCCGTGGGAAACGCCCCCATCACCCACACACACACTCAAAAACCGTGCTCCTCTTTATGTCTCTTACAAATTCAGTTCAATTCAATTCAATTCAATTCAATTCAATTCAATTCAATTCAATTCAATTTGTATAGCATCTCTTACAGTGCCAATTGTCTCTGGCCACTTTACAGAGACCCAGAGCATTCAGGAACCCCTCTTCAAAAAAACTAAGATGACTGCTGTTACATGTTTTGTTGCTCTGGAAGAAAACATCTGCTGTCCACAGGCAGTTTCTTCTGCGTCCACTGGTACTGATGACTGGACATGAAAATTGAAGCCAGATGAACCAGAGGGATACTTTGATTCAAAGACGGAAAGAGTTAGAATTGCTGGCCAGAGTATAAAAGAGCAGGATTGACATCTAGAACAGGGGTGGCTAACTCCAGTCCTCGAGAGCAGCAAACCTGCATGTCTTAGATGTTTCCCTGCTTCAGGCCTCCTGATTCACATGAATGGTTTGTTAACAGACCTGTGCAGACCTAGATGACAAGCTGATGATGATCCATTTATTTGAATCAGGTGTTTTTTGGCAGGAAAACATCTAAGACATGCAGGGATGTGGCTCTCAAGGACCAGGGTTGGCCACTCCTGATCTAGAAATGTCTGCAATTCATCTTTGTTGCATTTTTTCATTCCAGGATGTTAATATTATTGTAATTATCCAATCTGACGACCAACCTTAAATGTTGAAGCATCTAAATGTTCATTAGTTTGTCAGTTCCTTGTAAAGCTACAGTGCTTCTCAGCTGCTGGCCTGGATGGATGGAACTCACTCCAGCTACCTCTGAGATCCATCACCCTGGGCTATAGGCAGGAGAAGGCAAGGCTGCTGATGGAGTTGAGGGACTCCTCTGACAGTGCAGTGGCTGATGCAAATGCCACTTCACATTTTTTCATCAGTATTATGGGCACCTTGCTTTAGGTTGGTTTTACCTGACAAAAAAAAGAAAGAAATACATTGGGAAATGTGAGAAACTGCACTGAAATACATATTTTGGACACTACACAATAAATAAATAAATAAATAATTTTGTCATTTGTACTTTGTTCAACAAATGTGTTTTAAAATCTTGAATTTCATTTATTTAAGAATAAGACTTGCGTTTCTTTGTGACACATTTTAATGTTCTGTTTTACATAACTAGTGAATAGGATTTTATTATCATTATCACTCCAGTCAGGGAAGCACGGACCACAGTTCTTCTGTTACAGATGATTTATTGCTTCAACATCATCGTAAACAATAACCGCCGTCAAACTGTTAAGCACAACACATAATTAGACAGGTTTCACACACACGTACACAACAAAAAATAGATGACCTCGCTGGCTGCACCCCTGAGGGAATGAGTCCATCATGAGCAACAAAAAAACATAGCTTCTGCTACTTCTTCCCTTTGCGGTGTTACCTCAAAATATGTCCGCTGTAATGTACATCAGTACTATTGAAATAACTTGACAGGACGACCAAGTTTCAGAAAAGCAGTGAGTCAATCATGTATTGGTGTTCATTCATTCAGCAGCAGCATCTGACTGACAACATGACACCCGCCCAGCATATATCACGTGACTAGCCCCACCTCCCAGTACGGGTAACCACACAGACCAAATACATTTCATCCCCCTTCTTAAGTTTGTTATTTCTTCAAACAATAGCAAAACAGAGGATTTTTTTTTTTGCAAATTGTCAACAACAACAAATATACCAAATATCTTATGTAACATCCAAGAAAACAACAAATAAACCACCAAGCACTGTATGCATAACTTTCAGATAATCAGCAGTTCTACTTTAAATTCAAGACAAAATAATATTCTTCTGTAATCAACAAGTACAGGTATGCAGTGAAAATTAAATCAGACATGCAATAGTGCAATAGAACTTATCAGAACCCACTTTTTGTGTTTCTACTCTTTAAACCGTGGTGGAGTCTTGACTAGTCTTCCTGATTTAGTACAGTAGGGTTGCTTGAGAGAGGCTGCCGTGTCACTGTTTGACTGCGGAGCTTGTGCTTAGGTCGCTGTGTGTGAATTGTCCTGATAAGCAGACCTTTGGTTGTCACAGTCCATATCCACATTCAGTTCTCTCTCAGTAGTAGTAGTAGTAGAAGATGTAAACTCTCTCTCAGCAGTCTCCCTGAGATGTCTCCGGTTTCTTCTGAGCATCCTGCCTTCAGGTGTACGCACCACATAGGAGCGCTGTTGTTCGTGCTCCCTCAGAACTACAGCTGGCTTCCAAGTGTTTCCAGACTGCATCCTCACATTTTCTCCAGCGTGCAGTTCAGGCAGACTTTTAGCATGATGATCATAGTAGCTCTTTTGTTTAGCTTGCTTGTCTTTCAGCTTGTTGTGAACCTTGAGTGCACCTTTAGGAGGGAGTAGTGAGGTGGACACCGGCAACTTGGTCTTTAACCGACGTCCCATCAGCATTTGTGCAGGCGACAGGCCCACACCTTCCAATGGTGTATTTCTGTACTCCAGAAGTGCAATGTAAGGGTCGTCAGACTTTTTGAGCAGTCTCTTCACTGTCTGCACTGCTTTTTCTGCTTGTCCATTTGACTGAGCATAGTGTGGACTTGAGAAGACATGTTGGAACTCCCAGCTTTCTGCAAAGCTCTTGAACTCCGCACTAGCATACTGAGGAGCACCATCACTGACCAAAATATCTGGGATCCCGTGCCTGGAAAACATGGACTTCATGGCAGTTATAACACCCCTTCTGGTGGTATCGGACAATCTCATTATCTCTGGAAACTTTGAGAAGTAATCGACACACAACAAATATTCTGAGCCATCGCTGTGAAACATGTCTGAGCCAACTTTCTCCCATGGTCTAGTTGGCAGGAGGTGTGAGATCATGGTTCTTTTTGATTGCTATGCTTGTGCTCATTGCAGATAGCACACTGTGCTACAACTTGCTCAATGTGGGCGGACATGCCTGGCCAATAGAGAACATCTCTCGCCCTTTCCTTACATTTGACCATGCCCAAGTATGACTCGTGTATCTTGTCAAGCATTTGTGCTCTCAGCAGCTCTGGTACAATGAGCTTCTCTGATTTGAATAGTAGACCAGAGGCAAAACTGATCTCCTCTCTGAATGTACAAAATGGTCGTACACTGTCAGACACAGCAGACCTGTCCTTTGGCCATCCACGCATTGTCATGTCCTTTAGCTCGTGCAGTACTGAGTCTTGTGCAGTTGCATTTCTGAACATTTCCAGTTTCTCCTCTGATATAGGCAACTGCGGTGTGATCCAGTTCACTTGCAGGTCCTCCTCCAAAAGGTCTTCCTTTTGTTCATGTAGATAAGCACGGCTCAAGGCATCTGCAATGTGAAGCTCCTTTCCTGGCTTGTATATTACTGCAATGTTGTATTTTTGGAGTCGCAGCAGCATTCTTTGCAGCCTCATGGGAGCCTGATGCAGTGTCTTGAAGATGCTTTCCAGTGGTTTGTGGTCGCTCTCGACCTGGACTTCTCTGCCATACACATATTGATGGAATTTCTCACATCCGTACACTATGACTAGTAGCTCTTTTTCGATCTGAGCGTATCTGCGTTGACAATCTGTGAGCGCTCTTGATCCGTATGCCACGGGTTATTCATCTTGCTTGCTGATGAGATGCCAAAGGGAAGCCTCTTGAATCGGTATCTTCCGATGGGTGTGTAAAACGTGCACAGCTTGGAGCTCTCTTTGTCCAGTTTTATCTGATAAAATCCCTGGTTCGTGTCCAACACAGAGAAGTATTTTACATTTGGCATTCACAACACCACTTCTTCCACAGTGAGGAGTGGATGGTGCTCTCTTCTTATTGCCATGTTTAGATCTATAGGATCCATACAAATCCTGATATTCTTAGGGAGTCACCACTGTCACCATGCTATTTACCAATTGTGTAGGCTCAGATTATTTTGTGATCACATCTAACTGCTCCATTTTGTGATGCTGTTCAATGACTCTGTCCTTAGAGCAACAGGGATCCTCCTTGGTGCATGTATCACTGGCTTTACTTCAGGGTCTAGTTTTATGCTGTGCTCGCCTGGTAAGAAGCCAAGTCCAGAAAATAGATGCTCATAGTCTTTCTGCATTTTCTGCACTTCATTTTCCATGCTATACAGCCTCTTCCCCATTTTCAGTTTAGTGCTTGTTTTTCTTCTTAATATCGCTGGAGCATCTTTCTCAATGATTTCTAAGTCAATTTTGTGTTTTTTGACCTTTGTACAGACATGTGACTGACGTCTTGCCCAAGGGCTCCATCTTGTGGCCTGAATATGCCACCAACTTACAGCTGGATGTGTGCAGCTTGCTGTTGAGATTCAAAATGTGAAACATTTTTGCCGACATGACGTTACAGTCAGCTCCTGTGTCAATATGAAATGTGACTTTCTTTTCGTTTATTAACAGCTCTTCAGACCATCTGTCTTGGTCACTTTTGGCATTTTCAACCCCATCAATGCTTCTCATCTCTATCGTTCCTACAAACAGCTCCTCTGCATCACTGCTGTCACTTTCCCGTTTCTGTTCCACAGTATGCATTTTCTTATTTTTGGGGTGACTGTTTGCACGGCACATTTTTGCAAAATGATTTTTCTTGTCACATTTTCTGCATGTTTGTCCATACGCTGGGCACTTTTTCTGCTCATGCTTGTAGCCACATCGGTCACAGTCAATTTTCTTTTCTCTGGTCATTGGTCTATCTCTTGTGCTGCTAGCTCCTTTTTTGTATGCTTTTGCTGTGCTGACTTTGTGCACTTCAACCTCATCATGTAAGGCTTTCATTTGCGTGGAGGTTATCTCACTGGCACGGCACACATCGAGTGCTTTTGCTAATGTAAGATCCGCCTTCCTGAGCAATCGGGCTCTTAGTTGATCATCACGTATCCCACAGACAATTCTGTCACGTATCAGTGAATCACACAGGTTGCCAAATTCACAGTCTTTAGCTTTATTTTTCAGGTCTGTGACATAGGCATCTATTGTTTCTGAGGGACCTTGTGCACGGGAGAAAAACACATGTGTTATATAGGTCAGGTTCTTCCTGGGCTCACAGTAATCTTTGAATTTTGCTTTCAACACAGCAATCTTGTTCCTCTCTCCATCCGCGAAAACAAATGTGTTACTCACTTTTATTGCTTCTTCTCCCACAACACGCAGGAATGTGGCGCACTGCACTGTTTCCAACTTTTCTGCTACTCCACTGGCAACCGAGAAAAGTTCAACGTTGCAACCACGTTCTCCAATTCTCCGCTAGATTTCCTTCCAGACTCAAAGTCGGCGGCGGTTTGAAGTGTGCCATTCTTCTGTCCCAGTTTATCTTCTGACACCATGTAATGTACCTCGGTACTATTGAAATAACTTGAGAGGACGACCAAGTTTCAGGAGAGCAGTGAGTCAATCATGTATTGGTTTTCACTCATTTAGCAGCAGCATCTGACTGACAACATGACACCCGCCCAGCATATATCACGTGACTAGCCCCAACTCCCAGTACGGGTAACCACACAGACCAAATACATTACAGCAACTGAAGAGAAATGAATGGCCAACAGGAATCATAGTGAAGGCTCTTCCAAGCAAAGATGGACTTGTCAGGAAAGTGGAGGTCAAGGTTAGCCACAACAAGTCTAACAAAACCTTCCTCAGACCCATTTCAGAGTGTATTCTTCTCTTATCTCCAGAAGATTAGATTATGTGAATTTGTTATTGTGGCATTTTTAAAAATGAATCCCAGGCGGGGAGTGTGTTGGAACTGTGTTCATTATATACTTGCAGTTGCATTTTTGAGCCTGTAGATAGTGCAGTACGTTTGTTTATGTTTTGCATCAATGGCTTTGAGTCCACTAGGTAGGAAGTGATGTAGGCTGCGCGGGATGTGGTTCATTTGCTAGCTTTGATTCCGTAGCAAGAGACGCTCTTCCTCTTCACGTTTGTTTGAAGCCCTTTGTAGTGGCAATATGAGTAAGTGAATTATTATATGCTGTTCTTAGCTTTCATATTCTTCTGGAGTATATCTGTGTGTAATTTGTTAAATAAACAAGCGAGACGCGATCGCGGACTTTTGCCATAGATCTGTGTATAATAGATCCACTAGTAACTTACATATCAACCTGTATAATTTACCTTGTGGTATTTTTTCCTTTCTGTATTTTTTCAGTTTCACAATTTTCTGGCATTAAAGTCTATCCAGCCATAACATTTGCCTGTTCCTTGATGAAAGCGTCAGAGAGAGTTTAGCTGGCTGTGAATTCCAGTCTAAGACATCAGTCACACTGGGTGAAACAGTACAGCCATGGTGCTTCTCAGCTGCTGGCCTGGATGGATGGAACTCACTCCAGCTACCTCTGAGATCCATCACCCTGGGCTGTAGGCAGGAGAAGGCAAGGCTGCTGATGGAGTTGAGGGACTCCTCCAACAGGGCAGTGGCTGATGCAAATGCCACTTCACATTTTTTCATCAGTATTATGGGCACCTTCCTTTAGGTTGGTTTTACTTGACAAAAAAAAAAGAAATATATTGGGAAATATGAGAAACTGCACTGAAATACATATTTTGGACACTACACAATAAATAAATAAATAAATAATTTTGTCATTTGTACTTTGTTCAACAAAATGTGTTTTAAAATATTGAATTTCATTTTTTTAAGAATAAGACTTGCGTTTCTTTGTGACACATTTTAATGTTCTGTTTTACATAACTAGTGAATAGGATTTTATTATCATTATCACTCCAGTCAGGGCAGCACGGACCACAGTTCTTCTGTTACAGATGATTTATTGCTTCAACATCGTCGTAAACAATAACCACCATCGAACTGTTAAGCACGACACATAATTAGACAGGTTTCACACATACAAACACGTACACAACAAAAAATAGATGACCTCGCTGGCTGCACCCCTGAGGCAATGAGTCCATCATGAGCAACAAAAAACATAGCTTCTGCTACTTCTTCCCTTTGCGGTGTTACCTCAAAATATGTCCGGGAGGTACCATATTAAAGGTCTGCACTCAACCAGGAACAGAAAAATATTCCCTCTTGTTTGAATGTATGTTAAATAAAATATTATATAAACATAAAATGACAACATTAATGATATTTATGGAAGTTAAAATCATTATTAATATTATCATTATTATCATTTTAGGGTGTACATTTTGATACCTTTACATACATCCAGGGGTTAAATTGGGATTGGTTATGTGGGGGGGGCTCTGCCTCATACCCCCCTGCCCCCGCCCTGCCCCAGTATACTTTTTGGAAAATAACCATCTAATTTGATAACCATATATTGCACAGAGATTTACACCTTATCTGTGTGTTGTAGGTCTATGTGTGTCTTGTAGTGCCCCCACCCCCACCCCCCCACACACACACATTATGGCAGTTTGAATGTAGATTAGTTGGCCAATGTAACAGATTGTACAGGTTGTTGTACATTGGTTTGAAGGAAATGATTAGTGGGGGGTCTGTGGGTCCTCCCCCAGAAGTTTTTTATTATCATACATGTTATTTGCTGAATTCTGGTGCATTTTAATAAGTTGTTAGCTGACTTTACAGATATAGGTTGAGCAATATCATATTAAATCTTGCCACATCCCTACAGATGAAAAATGTGAAAGAGAAATGTTCAGTGAGAAAATTTGAAGGCTCTTAAACCAAAACAGCTAACTTTAACTGACATCTCCCCCTTCCCCTGGCTAATTTCTGTCCATAACTGGGAACTATGGAAACTGAACTGGCCAAATGCACAGACAGTTCGTTCAAGCTCCTCTTTTCAATGTCACGTACCTTGTCTACCTGCCTCTACTCCAGGGGGGTCAAACTCAACTGCACCGGGGGCCAAAATTCAAAACACGCTTCTGCTCGTGGGCCAAACAGGATAAACATTTATTTAACACACTAAAACAAACGTTTTTGGAACATAAATATGAATAAAAACAGACAGAAATATTATTCTGTAATAAACTTAAACCCTAAATAACTTATATTTAGTATTTTGCTCTTCATAAAGATATCTTGTTAAATGATACTTAGAAATATGAGCAATTCATTTGCTCCTTATGTCAATGTATATAAAAAAAATAAACTTTAAAATATCCCAAAAGATTTTGCTCTTCTTAAAAATATCTCCTGTCAAAATTATACAAGTTAGAAATATGAACTTGCTAGAAAACCTTCCTGCTCTTGGTGGAGGCGGTCGCATTTCTGTGAGCTCCTATCTATCTGTTCCTGCTGCTTCTCTTTTGTCTTGTCTGAGCTTTTTTTGGAGCCTCACTCAGCATAATATTCAAATCTCTAATCATGGATCTGGTCAGCTGGTTTCTCAATGCAATTAATCAAATTTTTCCCGCTGAGAAACAGAGCACAAGAGAGCCCTTTCGGTCCAGATGGAACACTGGCTGGATACATCAAGGATTCTTACGGATGGAATCTGGGATGTCTGCCCCCCCTGTTCATTGTGGAGGCCAAAGTGTACCTATTGGGATTTATGGTCCATATGTTGTTGTTGTTGTTTCTGTATGTTTCTCTTGGACGGTGTACTGGGAAGACAAATTTCACTGTGTTGGGTCGCTTGCTCAATGACAATAATAAATCTGATTCTGATTCTGGTTAAGTAACTGATATACATAAAATGTGTTCTTTTCAGCAATAACAATTCAAATCATTCAGTTTTTTTTTTTTTTTGCTCTTATGACATGCGATCGAATTGTTTCTCCCATAAAAGCAGCTTCGCTGCGTCATACACGTCAGTGATCATGTGGTGACGTCCCTAGAGCTGCAGATTTAAGGCATTAAATGCGTCAAAAATGTATTTTCCAGTCATTGTCCCGTGCATCGATTTAATATCCATTACTTCTTCTGTTACGCGCAAATTGGAGTCCACTCCGCGGACGAAGCTTGAAACTAGACTTGATTGGCGCTGTAAGTGTGCGGAAAGGCCGCTGAAGCGTTGCATTTTGGGATCTGTAGTTCTGTGCAGTATTGTTTTAAAAAGCGCTTTGTATCAACGGCGCATTAATAATGATAATGTAAAATGATCTCGTGGGCCGGATATGATTACACGGCGGAACTATGATCTATCTCATAAATGACATGGGTTTATTGATTAACAAAACAATATTTAATTATTCAGAACTGAAAATCGTGAAAAGGGTTTGTTTTTGATGTGTGCGTGATCAGCTGCCATCCGCTCCGAGCTCAGCCCCGGACAGCCCCGGCCCAATTTAACCCCTGCATACATCACACAAATATGTGTTCTCATATTTCAGAAAGCAACTGCCATTTTTTCCAAAGTGTCTAAAAACGCGCCAGGTACATTTAATAGCGTTGATAAAGTATAACTTAGTTCCTAAGGGAACTCTACGTCAAGCGTCGGAGCTTCAGAGTGTGACACCAGCGGAAGTAAAGAGCAGCAGCGCAGATTCAGCGGGAGGACGGTTATTTTTTAATGTTTTGAGTGTTTGAGTTTCTGCAGCTATAATGGCTTCGGTTCAGTCTCTGAGAGAGTTTATCAACCGGAGACTGGCCGCCGCTGCCGCAGAAATATTCTCAGAGTTTGAAAAAATCATCGTCCGGTACGAAGAAGAGATCGACCGACAGCGCAGACTGCTGGATATCACCTGGAGACGCCAAATAAAGACAAACACAACAGGTAAGTGACTGGAGGACGTTTCAGAAATTAGATTTATTTTTTAAAAAATGGGGGATTTAGAATTAGTTATGTCAATTCTTGAGTTAAAGTTTCCCGACTGTACAAAAACGTCCTCAATATTGCGCCGTAACCGTCACCATGGCAACGCCACTGGCCGTTGCACTTAGACCCTTTTTTTTTTTTTTTTTTTTGTGAAACCTATTCTGGTTAATTCACGCTGGTAATTTTGGCTGCACAGACGAAAACATTAAAATTAAACAGAACAAAATAAAATAAATGTCGAAAAAGGTTTGACAAAGCAAGTGTAACAAATTCAGTGACGTGCACGTTCACTCTTTTCTGAAGCAGACCAGGAAGTCGATCACAGATTCACTGATTCGGAAATGGAGAGAACTCGTGTTTCTTGTTTTCCACCAGTGAGTGAAGACTGGAGTGTGAGGTTGTGGGTGATATCAAAACTAAAATTGATATCCGAATATTGAATGTCCCAGAGACCCCAGGCTCAAGCACACCGACAGCTGTCTCCAAACTACTCAGAGAAGTGCTGAAAGTAGACAAAGACATCCTGATTGATCGGTCTCACAGGGGGCTACAGCCGAGAAGCCAGGACGGTAAACCCCGTGTCATCGTGGCAAAAGTCCACTACTACCAGGATTGCGCTGACATCCTCCGCCGCGCCAGGGAGTCCGGACCGCTCCGGTTCAAAGGGACCGACATCTCCATCTTCCCAGACTACCCCCCCAGCGTCGTTCAGGCCAGATCTGCCTTCACCGAGGTGAGAACGACTACTTCGCGGACAAGATGGTGTTAAATACGGTCTTCTCTACCCAGCACGGCTCCGGATCACGCACAACGGAACTGAGAAGCAGATTCAAAATGCATGGCTTACGTGAAAAGCAGAATCCTACCGGGATCTTCAAAAGACTGACCTTGACTTGAAATGAGTGAGGATAGGTAAATCCCACACTTGCAAAAGGTTGGTGCTATTCATTCTGTCATGTAAACACATCACCTTGACTGACACAGAGCCAAGAGGCTCCAGTTTGTCCCAGATGAGGAGGTAGAGAACACCTACGGGACCAAAACAATGCTGTTTCTTACTGTTTCAATTTTTTTTCTTTTTGTTTACAATAGAAATAATAGTTTGATCAGAACACTGTTGTATACCTCTATTAGTAACATTTTGCTACATGTTTATACTCTGCACTTAGACAATAGAAGAAATCCCTTTTGTCAAGAAAAATCAAGTTAAAATATAATTAAAAAATAAATAATAATTTCTAAGGTGCCTCATACAAAGCTATGTTCTATAGTAGAGCATGCTCCTTTAGAGCTAGTGTATCCTTCCACAAGCACTTAAATGTGTAGATACTATTGCGAGGGGTTTGGGAATCTCCTTGTTCCTTCAGGTGAGAATTGGGGAATTACTGTACCTGGGTTTGCAATTAGTTTTTTTTTCCTTTTTTATTTTCTTCTCTTGTTTTATTGCTCATGCTTACTTTTCTTTTAAAGGCCCTTTCAACACTTTTGAAAGTACAAATACAGGTGGACCTAATGCACCACTGATTTTTACCTGTTTTGAATATGACTATGACTAACACAGACTTTTCAAACAAATTAACCAGTTGTGATGTAACCTTTGTAAGTTGGAATGTAAAATCTTTAAACCATCCCACTAAACGAAAGAAAGTATTAACTCATTTGGAAAAATTAAAGGTGGGAATTGCCTTTCTCCAGGAGACACACCTCCGAACCTTTGACCATTTTCGACTCAGGGGAAGATGGATCGGGCAATCATATCATTCCAATTTCCATTCCAAATCTAGAGGTGTGGCCATCCTTATTAATAAGAACATCCCATTTGTGATGTCAAAGGTTGAAACAGATTCTTCAGGGCTTTACATATTTGTGGTGGGCAGACTGTATAACATGCCAGTTATCTTGGCCAATGTATATGCACCACACTGGGACGACAGTTCTTTTTTTACAAATGTCCTTGCCCATATCCCCAACATGGATACACATCATCTTATCCTTGGAGGCGATATGAACTGCACATAATCACCTACTCTGGATCGTAGCTCGCCTAGGACTGTATCCAGATCCAGTGCAGCGTCTCAACTACAGCTTTTTCTAAATACGAATGGTATAGCTGATGTGTGGCGCTTTCAAAACCCTACGACTAGAAGCTACTCCTTTTTTTCTCCGGTCCATGGAACATACTCGCGCATAGACTATTTCTTTTTGAACAAAAGCCTTCTTTCACTAATAAGAAAGTGTGAGTACCAAGCCATAGTTATTTCAGATCACGCTCCCCTGTTGATGACTCTATGTATATACCAATTTCCCAAGCCAACTATCACCCTTGGCGTCTTAATACTTTACTACTTTCAGATAAAGACTTTGTTAAATTTATCTCTTCTGAAATAACGTTTTTCCTTGAACATAACCAAACCCCAGGAATGTCTCCTTTAACAGTGTGGGAATCCATGAAGGCGTACCTGAGGGGACAAATAATATCATATAGCGCACAGCAGAGAAAACTTCACAATATGAAACTTGATCAGCTAACAAATGACATTCTTAAATTAGATAATACTCTTGCTGTCACCCCATCCGAAGATTTATTCAAATTACGATTGACTCTCCATACTGAGTTCAATCTGTTATCAACCAGACGCATTGAAAGTCTAATAAATAAATCACAGAGTAAAACATATGAATGTGGTGAAAAAATAGGGAAGATTCTTGCCCACCAGCTTCACCAGAAATCTGTAAACAGAACTATAGCTGAGATAAGCGATGAATCGGGCACTAAGCATATGGACCATTCTGAGATAAATTCATGTTTTCATAGATTCTATTCAAAGCTGTATGATAGTGAATCTCTTGATGACCATACTTTATTTGATTCATTTTTCAGGAAAATAAATATCCCCACAATTAATGGCAAAACAGCAAACGAGCTAGACAAACCATTTTCTGTACAGGAACTTCTGAATGCAATCAAGCTCATGCAAGCTGGAAAATCACCAGGACCCGACGGGTTCCCGTGTGAATTCTTTAAAAAATTTGCAGACCAGTTGTCTCCTATTCTGCTCTCTGTATTTGAGGAGTCACACACCACTGGTTCTCTTCCTCTAACAATGCGACAAGCGACCATCTCCCTTATTCATAAAAAAGACAAAAATCCTTTAAATTGTGGCTCATACCGTCCCATTTCACTCTTAAATGTAGATAGAAAAATTCTTTCCAAAATGCTGGCCTGCCGCTTAGAAGCGGTCTTGCCCTCAATTATAGTTGATGATCAAACCGGTTTTATTAAAGGTCGTCACTCCTTTTTTAATATAAGACGCCTATTTAATGTTATTTATGGTCCCACTCCACCCGATACTCCAGAAATATTATTATCATATCACTTGACGCTGAAAAGGCGTTTGATCGGGTGGAGTGGGACTATCTTTTTTACACTCTCAAACAATTTGGCTTCGGTGAAAAATTCAGTTCTTGGATCAAAGTTCTTTACTCCTCTCCACTTGCAGCTGTCCAAACAAACAATAACCTCTCCTCTTACTTTCCTCTCCATCGCGGCACCTGACAGGGTTGTCCTCTGTCACCACTCCTATTTGCTATTGCGATTGAGCCACTGGCATCAGCAATACGTGGTGAAATCAATATAAAGGGAATATGAAGATATGACTCGGATAATAAGGTGTCCTTATATGCTGATGATATGCTTTTATATCTGTCTCATCCTTTAACTAGTCTACCAAATACTTTCAACCTGCTCGCAGAATTCGGCAAAATATCAGGATACAAAATTAACCTACAAAAAAGTGAAATTATGCCAGTAAATACAGCAGCTAAGAAAATTGACTTTGGTTTGTTCCCGCTTAGAGTCAGTCTACAAAAATTCAAATACTTAGGAATCTGGATAATGCATGCTTTTAAAGACATATTCAGAGCCAATTTTTTCACCACTGCTGGCTGACCTTGAGCGAGATATGGAACGTTGGAGTTTACTCCCTCTGTCTCTAGGAGGCAGAATTAACATCATTAAAATGAATGTCCTGCCTAAATTTCTGTACATATTTCAGTGTATTCCCTTACACATATCTAAATCCTTTTTCATGACAGTGGACAATCTGGTGTCGGGATTCATATGGAATAAGAAAACCCCCCGAATACGAAAAAGGATCTTACAACAGCATCGTAAACATGGAGGATTAGCCCTCCCTAATTTCCAGTTATATTATTGGGCTGCCAATATTAGATCTATGCTGTTTTGGAAAGACTCTCCGTCTGGTGACACCACACCTGAGTGGCTACGTATGGAAAACTCCTCCTGTACTCACACTTCTTTATACTCGCTTTTATGCTCAAAACTTCCTCTCTCAGATTCCATATCTAAATTCACCTCAAATCCAATTGTGAAACGCTCTTTTAAAATTCTGACACAGTTCAGGCGAAATTTTTTCTCTCAGGGATCTGCCCACCTGTGCTCCCATAACAAAAAACCACCAATTCATGCCATCAGTTATAGACGGTGCTTTTCATGAATGGGCTAATAGAGGTGCTGCTACAATAGAGAATCTATTTATTGATAATATTTTTTTTGCATCTTTTGATCAATTAAAGCTTAGATTTAACATCCCAAATTCTCATCTTTTTAGATTTTTACAGCTCCGTAGCTTCATATCAGCATCATTTACTCACTTCCCATCCCAACCACCCAATACCCTCCTAAATTCTATCCTGCAGCTTGATTCAGGTTCTAAAGGAAATATTGGGAAGATATATTCCTTACTAAACACACACAACTTGGAACCGTTGGCATCATTAAAGACTCAATGGGAGAGCGACTTGGGGGTTGAACTTTCTGAGGAGACTTGGGAGAGAGCTTTGGACAGAATACATTCCTCTTCAATATGTTTACGACACACGGTTATCCAGTTCAAGATCATGCATCGCCTTCATTGGTCTAAAGTGAGGCTAGCAAAGTTTACACCTGATCTTAACCCCCATTTGCGATCGATGTAGACAAGCACCAGCCACCCTCTTGCATATGTTCTGGTCCTGTCCAAAACTAGACAATTTCTGGCAATCGATATTTAAAACCTTGTCAGATGTTCTACAAGTACCTATTGAACTTTCTGCCATTACTGCCATTTTTGGAGCAACTCCTCAAAACACTCACCTTAACCGTCAGGCACAGAATATGATAGCTTTTGCATCTCTTATAGCAAGGCGATTAATCCTTTTTAAGTGGAAGGAGAAACTTCCCCCGACCTTTAAGATGTGGATCAATGATCTCCTACACCATTTGGTATTAGAGAAGATTCGTTACTCTACAAGAGGCTGTATTCAAAAATTTAATGCTACATGGAGACCTTTTTTAAATTATATAGAGAAATAAGATGTCACTAATATTGGTGTGGTGTATGACTGGCCCGGTATTAGGTGCAATTTGTAACCGGTAAGGACCACTGTCAATCACTTTAATTTTGATCTTATTTTATTTATTTTTATTTTATTTTATTTTATTTATTTATTTTTTTAACTTGTTTATTACAGTGTTTTGTTTTAATTATTATTATTTCTCTTTAATTATATCATTTTCACTTTTATTTAAATATTCAGATAATATAAAAATACATATGGACACGATGTATGTAATACAAGTGACTGCATACCAACTCAATACAAAGGTGTCGAATGGTACAGTATCATTGTTGCAGGGATGGGGGGATGTTGATGTTTATATTTGTATAATTTTTGATCATCTATGTTCTTGAATTTATGCACTTTGTATGCTGTCTTCCTTTGTACAAATATAAATAAAAAGACTTGGTTTAAAAAAAAAAAACTAAAATTGGTTCCCTTTCATGTTGGATTTTATTTTATGCAGTAAGTGTTCAATTATTTATCGGTATAATCTGGACCGCTCATGAACCACACAACTCTCATGTCTCAAGCAATACCTTTTAATGCCCCCATGCAACACAATACAACAAACATCAGTTCCCACCTGGCTGGCTGGGACCTAACACTACTTCCCCCCTTCTAAACATGCATACTTCTTCCAAAATGCTGCATAACCGAATACCATTGTAGCTGTACTGAAACTCAGCTCCTGTATGACTTAACACTGTGCAAACAGTAGATCACAGAGAAACTTAGAACCTCTGATAGTACTCTTAATGTAAACTCTGAGTCTCACTCAGTCTATCAGCTCACCTAGAAAACACAAGATTGTAAACAATGTTAAACAACATCTCAAACACTCTATTTAAACTGTTTTCCTACTTTTTTTCCTTTTCCTTTTTTTACACAAGCGTGTGAACATTACTCGGAAAGCCATGTTACTTCACAAAATCTTTCAGGTACCCTGGAGGTCGCCTTTCTCAAACAGGATAACGACTCTCACACACTGGAGTCTGTTGACTAGAGTCATCTGGGACTTCCGGTGTGACAGGTGTAGACACAGCATCTGGAGCAGGGTTGTCCAGAGATGTTTCAGGTGTGTAATTGTGTCTCTGGTGCCACCGAGGTGGGAGAGAGGTGGAATCGGTTTCTCCGCAGGGTGCCTCTCGGCGTCTCGATGACATATGATCTTGGAGTGTCCCCTGTAGACACTACTGTGCCTCTCTGAAGCATGTCTTTGATCCACACACATGATCGCCAGGTTGCATGTGTGGCATGTCATGTGCTCGGTGTCTCCTGTCATAGTTTTGTCGTTGTCTGTGTCTGTAACTATGTTCCGTCTTTTTCAGTTTCTCTATGTCAGCACATGCTGGGTTAAGCCATGATGGAATGACAGGTACAGTTGTCCATATCCTCCTTCCCATCAGTAGCTCAGTAGGGCTGTATCCATTAGCCAGTGGAGCTGCACGGTAGGCTATGAGGGCCAGATATGGATCGCTTGCTTTCTTGAGAAGACATTTGATTGTCCTTACTGCCCGCTCCGCCTCCCCGTTGCTCTGTGGAAAGTGACGTCACGTGACTGAAGTTCCAATCACAGGCAAACCTTTGGAATGACTCGGACGCAAACTGTGGTCCGTTGTCAGTGCGGACGACTTCAGGTATCCCATGACGAGCAAAGATAGATTTGAAGTGTTCGATCACACTTACTGATGATGTGGACGTTAGTTTTGCTATCTCAAAAAATCTTGAAAAATAGTCCACAATAACTAGATAGTGTCTGTCCTCTATTTGAAACAGATCTGCTCCAACAGTAGACCACAGCCTCGGCGGAAACTCAGTAGGGAGCATAGTTTCTCTGAGATTTGTTCTTTCACGGGCACAGATGTCACAGCTCTCTATCAGTTTTGCCAGTTCCTTGCTGAGGCCCAGCCACCATACTGATTGTTTTGCTCTCTCTCTGCATTTGGTTATGCCGAGGTGACCCTCGTGCAGCTTGGCCAGTATGTCTGCTCGGAGTGATGCTGGGATTTCAAGTCTGCAGCCATACAGTAAAAGACCGTTTTGAACTGTGAACTCACCCGAGAATGGAAGATAGGGCTGGAACACTCGCTCGACTGAGAACTTGCTGGCCACCCTTCAGCACAGTACAGCTTCAGCTGTTGAGTTATTTTGTCATTGTCCTGGTGAGTTTGTATTTCTCTGAGCCTTTTCTCTGTTGCCGGCAGGCCCTCTATGACCGAGTCAGCATACAGGTCAATTTCCTCTGTATGTGGACTATCTGCATTGCTGTGAACAGGTGCCCTGGACAGAACGTCTGCCGTCGCAATCTCTTTGCCTAACACGTGCGATATGACATAAGAGAATCTCATCAGGCGCATACGGAGACGTTGTATGCGCGGGGGAAGTTCATATAGGTTTCTGGAGCCTAGCAGCGGGACGAGAGGATTGTGGTCAGTCTCGATGTGGAAATCTTTTCCAATCAGGAACTCCGAGAACTCTCACAGGCCCACGTAGAGGCCAACGCCTCCTTTTCAATCTGGGCGTAACGCTGTTCAGTGGTGCTGAGGGATCTCGAAGCGTATGCCACCGGTTTCCCACGCTGCATCACCTCGTCGCTGAAGGAGAACGGCTCCCATGCCATATGACGATGAGTCAGCAGAGACTAGTGTTTCAAAAGCTTGCTGCTGTTGAGGCCCCCAGGTCCACATGTTTGACTTTCGCAGAAGATCTCTGAGTGGGCGGGTTTTCTCGGCAAGGTGAGGCAGGAATTTTCCCAGATGATTTGTCATCCCTAGAAAACGCCTCACCTCACTGATGTTGCAGGGCTCTTTCATGGCCCGGACCGCGCTCACTTTGTTGGGGTCTGCGCTGATCCCTGATGCCTCAATGACTTGTCCAAGGAACTTAATCCTGCTCTTTGAAAACTCACATTTGTCATTGAGTGTAACTCCGGCTCCTTGCAGCCGTGACAGAGCTTTCCACAGTCTCTCATCGTGCTCGCTCTGTGTGCCTCCCCAGATGAGCACGTCGTCCATCTGGCAAAGAACTCCTTCCAGACCCTCCAGGATCTGCTGCATGCACTTCTGGAAGTGTTCAGGTGCAGATGATATTCCAAAGCACAGGCGGTTTATAACAATACCGTCAGAACGGTGTTATAAATGTGGTCAAGAGAGATGACTGCTTGGTTAGAGGAATCTGCCAGAAAACCAGCATTGGCGTCCAGTTTTGAAAATACTTTGTGTAGTGGCCGTTTGTCAAACCAAACAAATTAGAATCAAAACAAATCAAACGAACACTTCAGGCACCTTGGGCAGGTAGTGTACGCAGGCAAAAGACAAATGGAATTTCCAAACAGAATCCTTGAGTTGAGGCTGGTTTATTTTTCAGCAGAGCAAAAAATGACCTTTTCTCTCTCGCACTGGTAAAAAACCATATGCCCATCACCCAGGTGCCAAACTAATCATCACCTGGCTTCCTCCTTAAATAGCATACCTGTGCCAACTACCGCCCCCAAATGTCCAAATCATATATTAGTAAATAAATCAAAGAAAAAAGACTAATCCTGTAAACAAAAGTCGAGAAAAAAATATTACCAAAATATTAGCACTTAATATTAGCAATATAATGATGAAAATAATAAACAAATTAACCATTAAATTTATCATTACTCAAAGAAAAATAGTATAGCTCCAACACTTTGGCTCCAGCAAGCTGTCCTAAAGTGTTCTCTACTGACGGGAGTGGGTGTCTCTCTCTCAATACTGATTTGTTCAACTCTGTGAGATCGGAGCATATCCTTACCCCTCTGCCCGCTCTCTTTGGTACCACCACCATGGGTGCACACCACTCTGTAGGCTCCTCCACTTTAGAGATTACTCCCTGTTGCTCCATACGATTCAGTTCCTCTTTAATCTTTGGAAGGAGAGGGAGGGAGATACGCCTCGGCGCTGAGAGTGAGAAAGGTTTTGCTTCAGGTTTGAGTACGATGTTGTACTCACCCTCCATCTTGCCAAGCCCAGAGAAGAGTTTTGGAAACTCCCGCACAATGTTCTCTTTAGAGTCCAAGTCCACATTGTCCAGCCTGGCAACCAGCTGCAGGGCTGTGGCGGCCGGCCGGCTTAACAGTGGTGTACACAGTCCTTCCACAACATAAAATGTCCTTTATTGTGGTTTTATTTCTCTTTCTGAGAGTGGCTGTGAACATGCCTTTTACCTTGAGGGGTGTTCTTCCTGGCCCCCTCAGGGCCTTTTTTGCTCTCTCTAGCTTACCGAACCGGCTCTGGGTGTTCAGTGCTTCTGGGACTGCTGGTGCATCTGCGCCGGTGTCTATTTTGAACACTATATCCTGATTGGCCACTTTTATCTCTGACATCCAAGGGCCATCCCCAGTATCAGCTGTAACAGACCCCAGAAATGCAACCTCATAACCATCAGTGTCCTCGGTTACTATTGCTACATTCACTTCGTGCACTGTTTTTGTTTTGCACACTCTGGCATAATGTCCTTTTTCTTGCAGTGGTTGCATGTTGCATCCTTAGCTGGACATTGCTGCAAGTTATGCCCACTTGTGTCCCCACATCTTTTGCACTGTTTATTCAGTCCCTTTTTAAATGCCGGTTTGGGCGCCGATCTACCTTGTTTTGATCTTACCGGCCCGCTGTGCTGCTGCGCGTGCACGCTGTCGAGCTGCGTGCACGCTGTCGAGCTGCGTGTTCATGATGTCGCCTTTAAAGTTAGTTTTAAGCATTTCCTGCTGCTTCTTCACCTGTTCACTCTGTTTGACTTTGGTGACGGCCTTTTGTAGCGTCAATTCCGGGAACGTTTGTCCCGCAGACCCACCACAAGCCTGTCCCTCACCATCTCATCATGTAGAGCACCGTAACCGCAGTGCTCCGCCAGGCAGTGCAGCGCGGTGATGAAAAACTGTCGGCCGACTCGCCTGTTTCTTGATGCCGCTGATTAAACTTTGCTCTCTCAAAGATGACATTCCTGCGAGCTATGAAGTGAGTGTCCAGTTTCTCTTTGACAGTCGCGTAGTCATTCGCCTCCTCCGGACTGAGATGGAGGGAAATCAATATATCCTCCTCCGCCTCCTCTCCCATCCTATAGATTAGCTCGTTGACCTGAT